>JAANDG010000379.1:0-141922 GCA_036852015.1 Pelodera strongyloides | reverse complement strand
CGGACCATACCTTGAGAAAACAAGCAGTAAAGAGTCAGACCGACTCCAAGTAACCCCCATATTTTTATTTCTCCATCTGAACATTGGCCAATCATCGTGTATGGGCGTGGCAAATTCGATATATTTCTGGATAAAGAGAGTATTTCACTTTTTCACGTGAATTTTATCCCACGATATTCGGGACGGATAATCAGCTGGACTAATAAAAAAGAGGCGTTACCTGGTATGGTCCTGTCCTAATAAAGCGAGTATGTCTGTGAGGCCAAAACAACACAAAAACAGTCAAAACAATATCTTCATTGTTGGGGTAGAAGTTGAGCACGTGGTTTCCGTCGCGGTATACTATTGTACACGAAGTCGGGGATTATAGTTAAGAAAGATAGGGGTCAAAGAAAACAGCGAGACCAATTCTCCCGCTTGTTCGTTGTTTGTGTGAGCGGGGAACGTAAAAGTTGGGTACTTTAGAGCGATACTAGAGCTACACCAGAGAGGATCTGCAGCAGGTTAGGCAGTTCTCCGTGCATAGGAACCTATTTTGAGAAGTGTAGAACACTACCCCATTAGCAAATATACTACCCCAAAATAAAATATACTACCACATGGGAAAATACTACCCCTGCAATATGCTACCCCGGAAAATATACTACCCCATTGTAGAATACTACCCCCAACTTATTTTACATGACTACCCCGAACTTATTTTACATGACTACCCGAAACTTATTTTACATGACTACCCCACTTATTTAACATGACTACCCCACCTAGTTTACATGACTACCCCACCTAGTTTACATGACTGGCCCCACTTATTTAATAATACTACCCCACTTATTTAACATGACTACCCCACTTATTTAACATGACTACCCCCACTTATTTAACATGACTACCCCACCTAGTTTACATGACTACCCCACCCATGACTACCTAGTTTACATGACTACCCCACTTATTTAACATGACTACCCCACTTATTTAAATGACTACCCCACTTATTTTACATGACTACCCCACTTTTAACATGACTACCCCACTAGTTTACATGACTACCCCACTTATTTACATGGCTACCCCACTTAGTTTACATGGCTACCCCACCTATTTTACATGACTACCACCTGCTGTTTACTTTATGTTGGGGTAGTATTTTGCAAAAATTTTCCGGGGGTAGTGTTCTACCGAAATAGGGGTAGTATTTTTCCAAGTGGTGGTAGTATTTTTCGAAAATGGAGTAGTGTTGTAAATGTTTACCTGAGCGGACTACTTGGCTACCCCATTTTACATGACTACCCCATAGGGAATATGCTACCCCATTTTAGGGATTTTACTACCCCATAACCTGGGGTAGTTTTCGTAACTGGGGGTAGTATTTTTACATTTTGGGGTAGTATTTGTGCAGAATATTTTTTCGAAAAAATACTACCCCTTTGTTGTGGGGTAGTATATTCCCGATTTGGGTAGTATACTACACTGGGGTAGTATTCTACATTTTTACCGGAACCTTCTTTAGCCTTCCAAGGGGGGATGGAAAAGCTTCACTGCTTAAAGGGACAGGCCCATCAAACTAAACCTATATTTACGATACGTTCATAATGACTATCAAGCATTTTTTATTACAATATATACAAACTAAATTTCACATTTTTCGCCCTGGAAAACTTTTTCCGATGCGTTCAACTTAAATGTATCCGTAAAACCGCAAATATCCTTGTTGTCTATGCAAATTTATCGTGAAATTATAATGCGATTAAAATTTGCATATATAGCTTTGAAATATGCAGTTTTATGGTATACATATGCGTTGAGCGCATCGGAAAAAAGTTTTCCAGGGCGAATAAAGGTGAAATTTAGTTTGTATATATTGTCATAAAAATGCTTGATAGTCATTATGAACCTATCGTAAATATAGGTTTATTTTGATGGGCCTGTCCCTTTAAGATGCAGAAATACTAGAGATTTGATTCAGCCCATTGACCATATACATAACCATCAGTTTCTGGGCTAATTTTATAAAGTAAGAAAGTAAGAAATCTATAAATTAAGACAGACCATTTCAGGATAGAGCTTACCTTTTCGATGTAACTGCAATTCTTTGTTTACATCGGGTAGGTCCATACCAGCTGATTCTAAAATTGAACACATTTTTTATTGTGGGAATAGATTGGGCACAACGTTGTTGCCTTCGTCAGCAATATCCTTTGCAACATGGTCGACAAAGATGAAATATACATCCGCGACTGTTTTTTTTTTACTTCAAATTTCTAGTAGCTTTTGTAACTAATACTAATACTAATACTAGTACTACCACTATTAATAGTAACTTCCAAATTTCACTACAAAATATAATGCGTTTTTTTGGCTATGGGATTGTTAAATGCCACAGTTTACTTATAGAAAAATATGGACTAACTTTCTTTACGTGGGCCTGAGTCTTTAAAGCTTATCGCACACATATTTACGGAATAATCTAACACATGTCCTTTTCGGTAAATTGCCCCAATACCGGTAAATAATTATGAATAAAGCATGATTATCTTAGGATAAAGAATAAGATATTTATCGTGGCTATATGTTGTTCATTATGGAGCACTAGACTTGATTGAAAGTCACAGGTGTCTGTGTAAATTTGTTTCACAATATTAGAAAGATCGAAAAAAAATGTTCTCCGTTGTCATCCTCTATTTGTTGGGATAGCTATTATTAGTAAGTTCATCTTGCGATTATATTATATGATTCCAATTCCAAAATCCCCCTCTTTTATTTATTTTTTATTTTGAAATCTGATGCTCCAGCACTACTATAGTGGAATAAAATATATTCTTCAATTATGAGAACAGCATTTTTACGTATAAAAGAAGGAATTTACCAGATCCGGATCCAACCAATTATTGTATGTGAGCGTGCTGATTCTTCGCCAACGTGCTACACAATCACTTCCAAAAACAACCAAAACATCCAAAATATGCCTGACACCCAACAGTGTATTTAAAGGAGGAGGCTCACGAGAATGAAGTGCTCAAATGATTTCCTTTTGTCGAAGATTATGGCATTAAATTCCGAAAGATATGCTTTACAAAGCAAAAGCTTTTAATTGGAAGGAGTAAACTCAATATAAAACTATGAATTCTATCAAAATTTTAGATAGTAGTAAATAGTTGATTACCATAGTGGGCATGCAAATTTTGTGCTGGCTTGCAAAATTACTTGTAAATTTGTTAATTTGCAAGTTTAGCTTTGAAATCTACCTTGCATACGATAGAACATTTTATTTGTCTTCGAGATCTTTAGATTAATTATTCCTCCAAACTAAAGCGCTGAAACTTATGATGCTTGTTTTTTTTTGGAAGATCAACCCGTCATCTTCCGATAAAAGGAAACTATTTGTGCACTTCATTGTCGTGAGCCTCCTCCTTTAAGCCACAGGAACCAACAGAAAACAATTTATAATTTTGGGCCGCGCATAATAGCATGTTAATTGTCTCAAATCACCCTCGTACCACTGCAAAACGGTAACAACCGTCAGCCAACAGTTATTTTGTAAATGCATGTGGAGTGGAGTGAGTACTGTTAGCAGTAAGTGTGCGAGAAAGATGCAAAAACCCACCTTATAGAGTAACGAATGTCGGGAGCGCCTAAAAAGGTAGTCGTCTCTATTGAATTATTTGCGGAGTTCAAACAATCAGGGCCATTACTGGGTGTCTATGGGCATATTTTGATAATAATGGATATTCGTGAGTATTTCTAGATGACTTAAAGCGAAACGCCGGCCGGTTTTTGACGCATTATGTACCACTCGATCCATATGCAGTTTATGCGCGGAACATAAATTAGAATAACAATCGAGTTAAATTCGAGCAACTTTGTATAAATACGTAAGAATGCAGCTGCCCACGATGTGTTTCAAAAAGCGGACGGTATTTCGATTTAAACAGTAAGCGAACCTAAACGCCAAGTAAATTGCTGCTAGGCAAATCACTTGACGAAAATTGGGTATTCAGTGGGCCAATATCAAGGCCAAGTTACAGAAAAACGAACTCAGGGAGCGAAATTAATTAGAATGGGAGTTACTGGATTACATAGATATCGGGAAGTTGCCGATTATAATTATCATAATTGCCCTGCAGTTGTTATACTCGGAATGTGTTATCACTGCAGAGTATCCATTTCCATTATCGGCCGCAATACAGACAATTGCTTTGTAACCCCAATTCTCAGTGATTTCTCTCACTGAGTTCGTTTTTCTGTAACTTGCTACTGCTACCGTATTTTTCTTCAAATCAACCATTTTTTAATTTAACTCAACTAAAAATGATTAATATATTGTTGCTAATAAGATAATGACAGTAATAGGACGAACTGTCAATTATCCTTCAAATACGACTAATTGAACAATGGTGTCATGTTTGTGAATGTCAAACCACTAATGCAAACACAAAGGATTAGGAGGCAGGAGGAAGAAAATTGTGTATCTGTTTTCAGATGATCGCAAATTTTCATATAAAGCTATAATTATTCTAATTGCAAAACAAATTTCCAAGAAAACATACCATATGCAAGGATAGCTTGGCGGCGTCTATAAGCGTCTATAAGCGTCAGAAATTGTGGATATTTATATTGTGCTCTAATAAGAGTGGTCTTACACTAAAGCCGATTACTGGAAGAGGATGACGGCCTGGTTTATTATAGGAAAATCTAGACGATGGCTTCTTTGAACATTTGAATACCCCTTCAAACAAGGATCCAATGAGCTGAAAGCACTAATACGCTCATACGCAAGTGTTTTCCACTGATCACTTTGATTATTTACATTTTTAACGCAACACGTGTTGCGTATCCGTAGTTTATGAAGAATTAAATTCTGTACTGTAGTACAAACAAAGTATACAAATAAACTGGTTAATATTTATGTTTAACTAAATGGCATATTATGTGGATAGACTTACTTCTCGACTTTCAGTTTTTTTGGTGTGGAAATAGCGCGGTAATATATATATAACTCTTTATTCCAGCAATACGATTTAACAAACGGACAATGTCAATGAAAGAGGTAGACACACACACACAGGCTAGGCACGTTTAAGAGGCCCATCTACTCACGCGGTGCGAAAATACAAAACAAAGTGAAACAATAATTCTAAAGAGCGGAAATTTCGACGTGAAAATTAAATTAAGCTATTAAAAAAGTCAACTGGCATGTTATTTAAATGAGATTTAAATTCCTCAAGAGACTTTGAATTAGCCACTTCTTTGGGGAGACGATTAATTCTACGCTCAACGCGTTTGAAGAACCAATTGGAATCCCTGTACATGTCACGAATGCTTTTGACCGTAAGGTTGTGCTGCCTTAAACTTCTAGTCGTAGTATCTGCGAGCAAAGTAAATCGGTGGTTCTGAGAACATGGGTCCAGTTGGCCCTTGATTAGTTTGAAGGAAGGCTGTGATTAAATCTTGCTTTATTCTTCTTACACATTGACTATCAATATCGAAGATTTTAAGACGACTCTGATAGGAAGAAAATCTTATGTTACAGCGTCTGCAAGCGACACGAGTGTAAAATCTTATTGGTTTTTCGAGAAGTTTACAGAGGGCACTGTTTTCTTTTGGACAGAAAACTTCAGTGGCGAACTCTAGCATAGGGCGAATAAATGTCTTTAAGATACATACTCATACATACAATTTTATGTTTTTCGACTTGAACACTCTCAAAACTTGTCGAGCGCGCACGGTCGTAAGACGGACAATTCTGTGAATGTGCGCGGAAAAACTAAGATTGCGGTCGACAATTATACCTAGATCCCGAATTGTTTCAGTAGGGGAAATGTCAAAATCAGCGATTTGGTAAGTTAATTGTGGGTTGTTTTTACCCAGGTGAAGTACGTTTATTTTATTAAGTGCCAGAGGTAGGCCCCAAGTTTGTGACCAGGCAAAAATCGCATCTATTGCGAGCTGTAGTTGAGAGCTGTCTGTACTATATATTTTCAAATCATCTGCAAAAAGGGCGTAATTTACATCAAGGGAATCTAATGTTCTAGCGATATCATTAATGTAGATAATGAAAAGTAGGGGACCCAGGACTGTTCCTTGTGGAACTCCGCTTTGTACTACCCAGTCACTTGAGCTAGCACCACCTATACAAACATATGCCCGTCTTTGGTCTAGAAACTGAGCTATCCAGTTAACAAGGGTCGGGGGAAACCCGAAACAACTAATTTTATGAATAAGCTGGACATGGGGAACCATATCAAATGAATGAAGAATTGGGTTCTTAATTTATGTGCGATTCCGTTCAATCATAACGGAAATTGTTCACCCAATAGTTCTACCAGTGGTAGAAAAGGTTATGATGTAGCACCGCATACGAAAAGGTAATTTTATGTAATTTTCGCATTGTGAAGGTTTCAGCCATACTATCAATAGAAAGCACCAAAAAGGTGCAAATTAGCATAGGATACATAGTATTTGCTTATCATATGCAAATTTTCCAAAAGGGCTAGCAAAACGAAATTATTATAACGGGAAAAGCTAGGAAAAGGCATTGTAAGCTTTTGACTATGATATACCAGCCGTTCGAAGAGCCCTACGGGCTCTTCTCCGACTGTAGGAATCGGCCTTCGGCCGATTGTTACACACTGTTCAAAAAAAACTTTCATTTACGTTTATGTGGAAACGTATAATTTGGTTCTGGACTTCAGCGTTTTTGCAAAGCATGCAAATTTGCTATCGCACTTCTCTTCTCCTATACGATCTCCTATAATTTCCTCGACATGTAAGCTAGCATAGCTCAACAGGTAGAGCGTTGGACTGTGAATCGAGAGATTGTGTGCTGCTGAGGGTTCGAATCCCGCCAACGGCAAAGATTTTGTATGTTCTCTTTCGATTGTGAATAGAAAATATTCTTTATCTAAGGCCTCGGTGGGAGAGGGTGCGGGCCCAACAGGGACTATACCAAGGGTGTAGTTAGGGATCGCGCCGACCGTGACGGTTTTGAAAAATGTGTGGTCACGTCCACTTTCATGACGAGGCTGCGGGCGAGGCTTCAATCCAACGACCGTGTTACGCGGGGTGTGACGAGGCTGAAAAGACACGTTGCGCCTTAGACCCTGGCGCGTCGCCTGTCGGCAAAATTTAAATTTCGCCAAGTTTTTTTTGATTACCCACACCCTTATTCTATTATTTTGTTGATATGTGTGCGTTCGTTTGTTGTTGTCATATGATAGTCTATGTATGCTACTTTCATCTGTTTGACATTTAGGTGCATGTACCAGCGGAAGAATGCTTTATCTATTAGACAACACTTTGGACAAAACCGAAACAAACGGAAAGGTAACTAGTTTAGGAATTTGAAAAGAGATACTTACGGGAGTGGCTCTGTAGTTTCCTCTCATTCTTAACTTTTAGCCACTCCATCCGAGAACGAGCGAGGAACCTCGAAAACGAACTGAATATGAGGCGGAGATGCGGAGTACACGTATGAGAGGGAATGCTGATGCTGTCTGTGAATTCAATGTGGTCAGAGGTCAGACCAATCTCGGAAGGTATGTATATTTTAATAGTGCTTGATTATTGAAAATGTAATGGAAATACTTGTATTATTATACTATTCTACAAGTATCATTGTAGGGGCGGAAGCAAGCACGAGCTACGTTCGGGACGTTCCTTGTACCTGGAATTTATCACCCGGAATTTATGCTTCATCCATGATGTAGAAGGTTCGTACAAGCTTTACAATTGCGCTTCATTTTAGTCTACATTCTACGCTGGTCCACTAGTCATACGCGGTGATGCGTTTCGTAAGCCCTAGTTAAATTTTTAGGAAATTGACATAATACTTCTGTTTGCTGTATACAAACTATATTGTGTGATTCGAAACTACAACTGCTAAAATGTATTTATTTTGGCTCCGGATTTCCTCACATTTACTTCTGCTTTAGGGTCGGTATCCTACCGTTGGGAAGGATTACAATTTTGGATTCGCGGCCGGCCCATCCGTCGACGAATATGCTATTTTTGTTGTTGCTGTGATTATTTTTTTTCTATATGTAATAAAGAATATTAAATTTTCCCGGTTTCTGTGAATATGGCACGAAATGGTGTGCACCATGCATGTGGGGGTACAGAGGACTGTAATTGGAGAAATACCACTGATTTGAATGAAGGTTGAGAAAGCTGCAGAAGTGAAAGACAGCTGGAGCGGTTAGATATGGAGAGGCGTAGACGGTTTGAGATGTCATATCACGGGTGCGGGCGAGGCCCAATATCGGGGTGCACCACGGTAAAATCATCATATCAAGGGCACGGGCGAGGCCCAATATCGGGGTGCGCCACGGTAAAATCCGTCACCCTTGCTGCACTGGTCAAAAATAGGGGTGTATCACCGACACTGTCTCGCTTGATAAGAGTTGGGCCCGCAACCTTGCCCATCTTGCCCTGAGTGAAAGAAATTCTTTATGTTCACACAAAAAAAAGTAAACTCTTCTCCTTTATATAATAAGATTGTACGGTTACTTGTATAGGAATAGGACGCGAACTTACAGTTAACCACTGAGGAAAAATGCCCGGCCCACAAGGTGCCCCGAAAAAAATGAGGCGCCTATACCTCGCCTATACCGCACCATAAATGGGAAAGCGGCTTGAAAACTAGAAAAGGTAGGCGGCTGGTGCGCCTGGTGCGGGCCCGGTGTAGGCACGGTGTAGGCGAACTAAATACACACTAAAGATCTTGGGACGGTGTGCCGCCTACACGAGGCCCGAAACGGGAGGGCCGCCGCAGCTGGGCCTACCCGTTTTTTTGTAAGCCGCGCACTGGCCAAAGTTTCGCGTTGATAAGAAGATTTAGCAGCTTAGTAAGTGCTGTTATCACATTGTTGTCTTGACGTAATTGAGAATACCTTACGATTAGCAACTACAAGCTACTATTTTCACAATTCTTGCCAAGCTATCTATCTATAGCAATAGTTTTCCATTGAATATATAATTGCGTGACAATTTTTTTCGCTTCAAGCTTATAGCAAAAAAAAAATTCGTAGGAGCTTACTTTTTCTTTTTCTACACATTTTGTGTATTTTCAATTAAAGGGATCAGCTCACCTTAAATTGTGTCTGTTTTTTTTTGTTTCTTTATTTTCTATAAGGGATAATAAAAATTTGGAATAGAAAAAGTAGTGTTCAATTTCAATACTCACGAAGATATTGGGTGATAAAGTGGTGGATTGATCGGGCCGAAATGCAAAAAGGGCAATTATCCTATACAAACAAGGCAGGACAATTGCCCTTTTTGCATTTCGGCCCGATCAATCCACCAGGAATGCTTAGTAACTTAGTAGTTTGTTTGTTGATTTCAAGTTGTAATCTTAAAGGGATTTAATTTGCTTATTGACAGCTTATTGGAGTTAATCACGATATATTACATGACATATGTCGTCTTACAAGATGGGATACAAATAATTGCATCTTTGGGATAAGGCTTAATTCCTTACGATTAGATAAATGATGTCTCCTATGCATTATCAAAAACCATTATCATATCGGTATCTTCATTAATCTATTTCTTGTGATATGTACATGGATTTTTCTTTTCAGCTTGCCTATCATTTCGTCGCTGCTAGCAGAGTATGGTCTTTCGTGTAGTAAAAAAAGTCAGGCACACGAGAAAGTCAGTCAACGGGAAAATACTTCGATTGCCCGGCAAAACTATGCGTTGCAAGTTGCAACTACCGGATCGGGTCGCTAAACGTAGTATATAACATAACGATGTTGCTGCGCCCATTACACGGTATAAGGGTGGGCCAAAACCTTCTGGTATGAGGTGCGGTCAAAAACTTATCAGTCGCGCTCCACTCGCCCTCGCATACGGAGGTATTTCCCTCTCTCCTTATACTTAGGCTGACTATGGCTTATACGGTTCTGTTGGGGACGAGACAAAAATGAGCATAACACACGAGCATTTGAGCTTGTGATTTGGTATTGGCTCCATATTTTACTGCGAATTGTTTTACGTTTGATAAAATAAGAACAAACTAACGTACGTGAAGTGACCCCGACTTTTAGGTTGCCTATTGTTTCGCCGAACTCGCTCAATTTGGATCCCAGGAAAATCGGTTTTCATAATTGGAAGCACTTAGCTCAGGTACAACATAGCTGTTCTCTCGTGAGCCTTTACTATCTGCTTAAATTTACATCTAATTAAAGGGATGGTTTCACTGGAAAATCACCTTGTTTTATGCTTTCGTTTGATTGTACAAAGGTAAACTTAAACAAAGAGCATAAAAAATATTTTTTGAATTATTCGCTAGGGAAGATATTAGGTAAAAAAGGTGAGTATTCATCGATCTTCCAATAAAATTGTACTACAAGATAAACCAGGGAAGCTAACATAAGAGATATGGCTGAAACACACTGTTTTGAGCAAAATAAACTGTAGTTTTCATCGTTTATTTTACTTAAAACAATGAAAAACTGTGTGTTTCAGCCATATCTTTTGTTAGCGCGATAGCGCTAACATAGTTTGGGTTTCTCTTATCTTCTTTTAGTTTATGTTGTTGATAGACACTTTTGCGGAAGGGCGATCAATACAATACCCACCTTTATACCTAATATCTTCCATAGGGAATATTCAAGAAATATTTGTATGCTCTTTGTTTAAGTTTACCTTTGTACAAGCAAACTAAAGCATAAAAACAAGGTGGTTTTCTAGTGAACCCATCCCTTTAAATGTAGTTTGTGTATATGTTAGCACATATATTTCTAGAGTAGCATTTTGTTCACAGGATAATGACATCTTGATATGTGTAAGCAAAATAACAAAAATCAGCAATTAATCAAACAATATCAGACAATTGAGCCTTCAAAAAATAATTGTTTTATTATACATACTTTGCTTGATAATATAAACTTTTTTTTATGGTATGTTCAATTCTGTACAGTGTACAGTAAACCAATAAACGATCTGTCTCATAATACAGAAGCTTTTCATTCACATATTTATCACAAAAATTCTGCATACTATTAGTATTTATCAAAAATAAGTTATGCACAGTTGAACCCATCTCAATTCCTATCCTCTGACTTTATGGCGTAATCGTTGCAGTCTGCGAATTCGCTGCCGTAAAGAACGAATACGGTTGCGCTGGCCTTTACTATCTGCTTAAATTTACATCTAATTAAAGGGATGGTTTCACTGGAAAATCACCTTGTTTTATGCTTTCGTTTGATTGTACAAAGGTAAACTTAAACAAAGAGCATAAAAAATATTTTTTGAATTATTCGCTAGGGAAGATATTAGGTAAAAAAGGTGAGTATTCATCGTTCTTCCAATAAAATTGTACTACAAGATAAACCAGGGAAGCTAACATAAGAGATATGGCTGAAACACACTGTTTTGAGCAAAATAAACTGTAGTTTTCATCGTTTATTTTACTTAAAACAATGAAAAACTGTGTGTTTCAGCCATATCCTTTGTTAGCGCGATAGCGCTAACATAGTTTGGGGTTCTCTTATCTTTCTTTTAGTTTATGTTGTTGATAGACACTTTTGCGGAAGGGCGATCAATACAATACCCACCTTTATACCTAATATCTTCCATAGGGAATATTCAAGAAATATTTGTATGCTCTTTGTTTAGTTTACCTTGTACAAGCAAACTAAAGCATAAAAAAAGGTGGTTTTCTAGTGAACCCATCCCTTTAAATGTAGTTTGTGTATATTAGCACATATATTTTAGAGTAGCATTTGTTCACAGGATAATGACATTGATTAGTGTAAGAAAAAAAAAAATCAGCAATTAAAAAAAAAATATCAGACAATTGAGCCTTTTTTTTATAAAAACTTTGTTTGGTAATATAAACTTTTTTTTATATTATGTTTTTTCTGAAAAGTAAACCAATAAACGATCTGTCTCATAATATAGAAGCTTTCATTCACATATTTATCAAAAAATTCGCATACTATTAGTATTTATCAAAATAAGTTATGCACAGTTGAACCCATCTCAATTCCTATCCTCTGACTTTATGGCGTAATCGTTGCAGTCTGCGAATTCGCTGCCGTAAAGAACGAATACGGTTGTGCTGGCGCCGTTTTCGCTGAAGTCTCTGTCGACGTTGGCGACGTAGACGACGGTTGCGACGCTGACGTCGTATCCTTCGTTGGCGGCGTAAACGCCGATTGCGTCTCTGGCGACGTAAACGACGGTCGCGGCGGGTTCGCCTTAATCGTCTAAGACGGCGTTGCCTACGATTTCGTCGCAAACGGTGGGCTCCGGACACGCCGCAGGCGGGTTTGCCTGCTCTTACGGCTGCTCCTGCGATGGTTCGCAGGGGTAGTATATAACATAACGATGTTGCTGCGCCCATTACACGGTATAAGGGTGGGCCAAAACCTTCTGGTATGAGGTGCGGTCAAAAACTTATCAGTCGCGCTCCACTCGCCCTCGCATACGGAGGTATTTCCCTCTCTCCTTATACTTAGGCTGACTCTGGCTTATACGGTTCTGTTGGGGACGAGACAAAAATGAGCATAACATACGAGCATTTGAGCTTGTGATTTGGTATTGGCTCCATATTTTACTGCGAATTGTTTTACGTTTGATAAAATAAGAACAAACTAACGTACGTGAAGTGACCCCGACTTTTAGGTTGCCTATTGTTTCGCCGAACTCGCTCAATTTGGATCCCAGGAAAATCGGTTTTCATAATTGGAAGCACTTAGCTCAGGTACAACATAGCTGTTCTCTCGTGAGCCTTTACTATCTGCTTAAATTTACATCTAATTAAAGGGATGGTTTCACGGAAAATCACCTTGTTTATGCTTTCGTTTGATTGTACAAGGTAAATTAAACAAAGAGCATAAAAAAATTTTTTAATTATTCTCTAGGGAAGATATTAGTAAAAAGGGGTATTATCGATTTCCAAAAATTTACTACAAGATAAACCAGGGAAGCTAACATAAGAGATATGGCTGAAAACACACTTTTTGAGAAAAATAAACTGTAGTTTTCATGTTTATTTTACTTAAAACAATAAAAAACGTTTTGCAGCATATCCTTTTTAGCGCGATAGCGCTAACATAGTTTGGGTTTCTCTTATCTTCTTTTAGTTTATGTTGTTGATAGACACTTTTGCGGAAGGGCGATCAATACAATACCCACCTTTATACCTAATATCTTCCATAGGGAATATTCAAGAAATATTTGTATGCTCTTTGTTTAAGTTTACCTTTGTACAAGCAAACTAAAGCATAAAAACAAGGTGGTTTTCTAGTGAACCCATCCCTTTAAATGTAGTTTGTGTATATGTTAGCACATATATTTCTAGAGTAGCATTTTGTTCACAGGATAATGACATCTTGATATGTGTAAGCAAAATAACAAAAATCAGCAATTAATCAAACAATATCAGACAATTGAGCCTTCAAAAAATAATTGTTTTATTATACATACTTTGCTTGATAATATAAACTTTTTTTTATGGTATGTTCAATTCTGTACAGTGTACAGTAAACCAATAAACGATCTGTCTCATAATATAGAAGCTTTTCATTCACATATTTATCACAAAAATTCTGCATACTATTAGTATTTATCAAAAATAAGTTATGCACAGTTGAACCCATCTCAATTCCTATCCTCTGACTTTATGGCGTAATCGTTGCAGTCTGCGAATTCGCTGCCGTAAAGAACGAATACGGTTGCGCTGGCGCCGTTTTCGCTGAAGTCTCTGTCGACGTTGGCGACGTAGACGACGGTTGCGCCGCTGACGTCGTATTCTTCGTTGGCGGCGTAAACGCCGATTGCGTCTCTGGCGACGTAAACGACGGTCGCGGCGGGTTCGCCTTAATCGTCTAAGACGGCGTTGCCTACGAATTCGTCGCAAACGGTTGCGGCTCCGGACACGCCGCAGGCGGGTTTGCCTGCTCTTACGGCTGCTCCTGCGATGGTTCGCAGGGGTAGTATATAACATAACGATGTTGCTGCGCCCATTACACGGTATAAGGGTGGGCCAAAACCTTCTGGTATGAGGTGCGGTCAAAAACTTATCAGTCGCGCTCCACTCGCCCTCGCATACGGAGGTATTTCCCTCTCTCCTTATACTTAGGCTGACTGGCTTATACGGTTCTGTTGGGGACGAGACAAAAATGAGCATAACACACGAGCATTTGAGCTTGTGATTTGGTATTGGCTCCATATTTTACTGCGAATTGTTTTACGTTTGATAAAATAAGAACAAACTAACGTACGTGAAGTGACCCCGACTTTTAGGTTGCCTATTGTTTCGCCGAACTCGCTCAATTTGGATCCCAGGAAAATCGGTTTTCATAATTGGAAGCACTTAGCTCAGGTACAACATAGCTGTTCTCTCGTGAGCCTTTACTATCTGCTTAAATTTACATCTAATTAAAGGGATGGTTTCACTGGAAAATCACCTTGTTTTATGCTTTCGTTTGATTGTACAAAGGTAAACTTAAACAAAGAGCATAAAAAATATTTTTTGAATTATTCGCTAGGGAAGATATTAGGTAAAAAAGGTGAGTATTCATCGATCTTCCAATAAAATTGTACTACAAGATAAACCAGGGAAGCTAAGAGATATGGCTGAAACACACTGTTTTGAGCAAAATAAACTGTAGTTTTCATCGTTTATTTTACTTAAAACAATGAAAAACTGTGTGTTTCAGCCATATCCTTTGTTAGCGCGATAGCGCTAACATAGTTTGGGTTTCTCTTATCTTCTTTTAGTTTATGTTGTTGATAGACACTTTTGCGGAAGGGCGATCAATACAATACCCACCTTTATACCTAATATCTTCCATAGGGAATATTCAAGAAATATTTGTATGCTCTTTGTTTTAGTTTACTTTGTACAAGCAAACTAAAGCATAAAAACAAGGTGGGTTTTCTAGTGAACCCATCCCTTAATGTGTTTGTGTATATTAGCACATATATTTCTAGAGTAGCATTTTGTTCACAGGATAATGACATCTTGATATGTGTAAGCAAATAACAAAAAATCAATTATCAAACAATATCAGACAATTGAGCCTTCAAAAAATAATTGTTTTATTATACATACTTTGCTTGATAATATAAACTTTTTTTTATGGTATGTTCAATTCTGTACAGTGTACAGTAAACCAATAAACGATCTGTCTCATAATATAGAAGCTTTTCATTCACATATTTATCACAAAAATTCTGCATACTATTAGTATTTATCAAAAATAAGTTATGCACAGTTGAACCCATCTCAATTCCTATCCTCTGACTTTATGGCGTAATCGTTGCAGTCTGCGAATTCGCTGCCGTAAAGAACGAATACGGTTGTGCTGGCGCCGTTTTCGGTGAAGTCTCTGTCGACGTTGGCGACGTAGACGACGGTTGCGACGCTGACGTCGTATTCTTCGTTGGCGGCGTAAACGCCGATTGCGTCTCTGGCGACGTAAACGACGGTCGCGGCGGGTTCGCCTTAATCGTCTAAGACGGCGTTGCCTACGAATTCGTCGCAAACGGTTGCGGCTCCGGACACGCCGCAGGCGGGTTTGCCTGCTCTTACGGCTGCTCCTCCGCTGGTTCCGTATTTCAGTTCGCGTAGTTTTTATGGCAAAAGATCTCGCTTCGGGCCCGGTTGAAGGCACACCGGTAGGCTTTAGGACACCAACGTCGACACTTCGCTTGTTGACTTCAGCAGCGAAGTTCCTCTCATCCGCCAGCCCATCCGAAGAGATACAGGAGGCGACATTTATGACCACAATGAGTAGTACGAATATCCTCATGGTTGTTTTGGACTAGCTCTCCATGAAGTTACATTCCCTGATTCGGTGCCAAACAACATTTATATATTACTTTATCCGTGCCCATACTGATCTTCGCCATGTTGTGCATAAAGACAAAACTAATAGCATCAAGTGAGACAAGATAACGGGTTCTCCGTTCAAGCTCTATCATATCTTTACTGCTTTATCAGATAGCGCTATGCATTGTTTTGTTGCGGCACCCGGTTTAGGCAACAAGGCATTGTACTTGGAACAGAGAAGAACCAGTTGCTGTTGATTTTCTAAGCGCACCTCCCACTTGTTGAACAAGTACGGCACCGTTGATTACGCAAAACTGCATAAATAGTGCTGACAAAGTTCATTTTGCATGCTTTCAGCTCAGTCGCATCTAACGGCGCGCAACTGAGCGCGAGAACATGCGGACTTTATTCTTATTGCTGCTTGTCGTAGTGGCAGCCGTCTCTCTGCAGACGGCCAGCTCGGATGATGACTTTGAGGGCGACTTCGACGCTGGTGTCGTCAAGAGAAATGCTGACGTCATCGACGCTGAAGAGACCACGGACGTTGTTGGTGCCGAGGATGACGACGCCGACGCACATGTTATTGTCAAACGTGCCACGACTACACAATTGCGCAAGCGGAGCCACAGCCGCTTGAGACGTGTACGCCGTCGTAGAAACCAGCTGAGACGCACTCGCAGAAGAAGAAGACAGAACCGTCTTCGACGCGTCCGCCGCCAGCGTCGCAACAGGTTGCGCCGTCAGCGCCGCAACCGTAGAATCCGTCGTCAGCGTCGCAACAGGTTGCGCCGTCAGCGCCGCAACCGTAGAATCCGTCGTCAGCGTCGCAACCGCAGAGTCCGTCGTCAGCGCCGTAACCGCAGAGTCCGTCGTCAGCGACGTAATCGCAGAATCCGTCGTCAGCGTCGTGCCCGTCGTCATCGCATTCATGCATTGAGAAGAAGGATCCGCCGTCTACGTAACCAGCGCCGTCAATTCCGAGGATAGATCAACGAGCTCGTCAACAACCAGCAAACTAACTTATTGACCATTTATGAATAAAACTTTTTGATTAGCCACTGATTTGTTTGCGAAAGATTGCTTGATATAACATGCTGAATCGTTGAACAAGATGATCAAAATAATTAATTTTATTAAAATTAATAAAACCGATCAGAAAATGGACTACTGGAGGATATCTTTTTATTATTACTCATTCAACATGCAAGCGTATCGCCATTAAAATAACCAGTTGTATCAGGCCGCAAGATAGATGCGCAGCGTTCCACACAGTTATCAAAACACAACTTCTTTACTCCAGAGGCCGGTTCCACCAATATTTACTTCTGTCAAGAACATTCGACCATCAAAAAGGTAATTATTGTTAGGTTGAGGAAATTTTGTTTTATAATTGTTCGAGTTTCATTCACATCCAATATTAGATGGTGTATGTTTACAACGAATGTCAGGACACGCAGAAATGGTAACTCCTTTGTGTTCCTTTGTGATTCTATTCGGTCTAATCAGTCCTTATACATTTTGAAGCTGGTATGTGGAACTTGTTGCCTGACGAATTGGTAAAAGTAAGCACTGCTGATGCCTTTAAAAGCGAATAGATAAACTGGGCTTCCCGCGTCTGTAGTTAGAGAGTGATTTTTTTCTCTAACTCTGTTTGCCTATAGCGCTCTTTTTGCTCCTGCCTGCTACGGTTACAAGTTGTCTAATAGAGCGGGGCGTCATGACAAGTTTACCCAATAGGAGCAAACTACAGAGGCTGGGAGTCATGACAAGTTTACCCAATAGGAGCAAACTACAGAGGCGGGGAGCCTCGATTTGGAAACTTTTTGTACTGTTTGTGATTTATATGGGGCGTACTACACATGTTAAAAAGATGTGATTTGAACTTACCCCGTCCCTTTCAAGCGATCTCACAGCCGGTTTTTAAACATATGTTGGACGTTGTATTCCCTTGTAGTCTAATCTAATACTGTGCGATACTGCCCCTATTTTAGTCTAATTATATTCATTTGCATATAACATATGGGAGACCAGCTGTCCCCCGTATGTTTCAAAAACCGAACGTTATATATAACTAACAATTTGCAATATCCAATAGTATGTAAACAGAGGGCTATATCTGTAGACAAAATCTTCATGGACAAAAATAGTAAATCTTCATCGTTTTTTCGGACCATCATGACGAAAAACTACGTGCAATCCTGCAGCTTACAGTGGAAAATGTATTGACGTGTAATTAGCTAATGGCAAGTGGCCGCATCGGATAAGCGTAGTTTTATATTAAATCACTCGTAATTCATTACTTACCATGTGATTTTTTTTTATATCTCTTATTTCTTCATAAATTTCTGAATAGAATCTGAGGCTTATCGCACAACATAGAAAAAAAACACATTGTCGATATGCACGTATTGTTAAACATACTATGTGCCCACGTTTTAATCGAATGTATGCTTCCCATTCACGAAATAATAATGATTTTGTTTAAACCATAGTAAACCCGTCTTTAGTTGCCGTGCCATATAGACATATAATGCTAAACTATGGGCAAACTCATATTTCCATGTAAGTCGCCTCAGGCGGCGTGAGCCGACTGGTGTGTTCATTGGTGTGTTCATGTTTACCTTTTAATTGTGCACGACTGCATTATTGCGCGTATGTAGTTAAACAAATAATTGCTGCAATTGTTTATGGCTTCCAATAAATAACACAAATAAATAAATAGAGAAATCAAGTTTTGGTGGTGAAGTGTATTCTTTATCCTCGGGTTGCAATGTTCCAGATGCGTCCGCGGAGCTGATTGATGCGCTGATTGATGCGATGGCGTGCACGACGAAGGCGGAGCCTGCGCAGCCTGCGCCTTCTCTGGATGCGTCTGCGACGTTGGCGGCGGAGTCGGCGTTGTCTCTGCTGACGTCTTCTTCTCTGGCGTCTTCTTCTACGTATACGACGGAGTCTTCTTCTACGGCGTTGGCGTCTCATCCTCTGGAGGCGTCGGTGACGTCGAAGGTTGGCGGCACGGATCTGAGCAATGGTGAGGCCTCGCTTGACGATGACGTGAGATCCACCGTTTGCCGAAGAGTCGATGATATCAGCGTTTCTCTTGGCGACATCGTGTTCGAAGTCCTCCTCCTCTTGCGAGCCGCCCGTCTGCAGACAGTAGGCGGCCGCTATCACCGCAAACAGTAATAGCAAAGTCTTCATGGTTCCGAGCTCAGTGCCCAGATGGAACGGACAAAGCTGGAAGCTGCTGGACCATTACTAAATCCGACTTAAATAGTGCCAGCCTGGTGCCTCCCTTAGGCAGTATCTCAATCCTGTTATCACCCTATCAGTTAGCAAATGTAACTAGTTTCGCGCGTTGTGCGCGGCTTTTATTGCGGCAGCACAATGCTAATCAGAGGCTATGCGAGTGCAAACAAAAGATACTGATAAGCCATGCAATGTGGAAAGTGGAAACTCCATAGCATTGACGCAACATTTATTCAAAGGTAAATTATTAGAATTACAATTTCACCTGTAACTTATTCTATTTCATTTAGTTAACTGCGTAGCTAGAAAAAATATAATCCTTTCTTCAATAGCAGAAAATTAGCAGAGTTATTCATGTGGAACCCAACCACGTATTACTGAAATTAAATTGCAGTTTTCAGATTTCATTTTATTTTTAGGTAATGTTTACTAGACAACGGAAAGGTCGATGAAGGACGGAAACAGCAGATGAATGGGCATGAATTCACCGTACCTAAATGCAGGCGTACACTCTGTTCTTCTACTGCCCCGCGAAACAAAAATAAATCCCGCGTTTCCTGGCAGGCTAGCACCCAATCCCACGCAATAAGAAAAGTCGCATGTTTCCTGACAGATTAGCCAATCATGTCCCGCAATTAAACATTAGGCAAGGCCTTGTGTTAGCGGCAAGGCCCTTGATTAGCGCTCGCAATAAGGACGGAATCCCGCGTTTCCCGCTAGTTTGGGAGGAAACATGGGATTATGATTTCCGCTAAACTGCAAATGAAGAACATAGCAGTTTTCTACAACATTAGAATTTTTTTGAAACACTAACATTCCTAATTACAAGGAGGATCAACCTTACCTTGTTGGAAACGTTAGAAATTGAGGGGTGTGCGTGGTCGGTCCAAAATAGTTACTTCTCTCATAACATGATTCTAATATTTGGTTTGATCCTGCTTGAAATGAAAACATTACTTCGTGAAAACTTCTGACTGCTATAGAAGTTATTGTGCATTCAATGGCTGCAGAAAGGTGTTAAAATATGAATTGTTCTCTTTTTGACCCGTCATTCTAATTGCAACACTCTGAATTTTTATCTTTTTGTATATTTCAATAGAACCAAAAACACGTTTTTTAATTACAACAGTAACTCTTTTTACGATAGAGTAATAAATTGTGGCTGTAAATCGTGGGGGTCCACGGTCCACCGTGGTACTTCACTCTTCTCTTCTGGTTGGTAGTTGAATTAATTTTCGAACAGTATAGTAAAGAGTTAATTATTGAATTTGGTAAAGGATTGCTAAGTTGATTTCTGCCGCGATCATTAAACGGAAAGGTAAAAACCAAATGGGTCATATAAAAACATAACCGCACAAAGTAAAAAAATAAGCAAAATAAGCAGATGTTTCTGTTCCATCATACTTTCCTCTCGCTGTTTCGCTGTTTTGAAAATGTTATTTTGCTTCTGTCTGTTTTTTTAAGGCGAGTGCGCGGCCAAAAAAGGTTTCGCCAAGGTTTCGCCGCACACTACGCCCGCTCTTCGCCAGACTATCGCCTGGTATGCCCAAAAAAGGGAGGCGCACCGACCGGATCAACATGTGAAATCTATGCAGATAGAGACAGGGATAAAAAGGGTGCGCGGCGCGTTGGCGAAATCTTCGCCCGGTCATCGCGAAAGGGTGGTCAGTGCAAGTGCACTCGCCGGACCTGGCCGGGAAAGACTCGGCGAAGTGCGCGGCGAAACATGGGCGAACCTCCTTTTTTTCGCCGCCACCAACCGAGTTTCATCAGTGTATATTTGTGCTTTTTCCATTTTCTAGATTTTTTTGTATAAAAGAAGTGCAGCGAATAATGATTACGAAGCATGAAGCAACAAACATTTGTATAAAAAAATAAAATTGTTGCGGATATGGGATATTTGCCCTTAATTCGCGGCGTGATCACCGCATTCTACTGTCTACTTCACTCTATGGGACACATAACATAACATAACATAACATACATCGGCTAAGAGACACCGCCTTTGATTGAAGCAAATGAAGATCCCCGACTTCGAGAGCAAACGGGACCCTGGATTCTACATGCTTAACTTAAGTCTATGTGTGATGATTGTATGTCTGAATAAAGTGGTATTCATATATTATTATTACACAGTATGGAGCCTTTATAATGGCATGGAGCCTTTATTGTACATAGACTGGGCCTTGTTTTCAGGCTGTGGGTACACCCGTACACCATATGTAGTGAAAAATTTCCCACGGACTACAAGGGAAACGTTGTGATGTGTTCAAGTTTTAGGGCCTGATTAAAATTTAATAAAGCTGGCCCGAAAAATTGTAATGTTCGATTTAATGTTATGTCATTTTAATGTTTCGAACACACATTTCATTTACAAATCCCCCAAGAACTCGTTTTCGTTCATCTGAGGATCTGAGCTCGGGTTTGTTTGGTATAAAATACAGACGAATGAAATAGTAGTCCGCTAAAGATACAAGTAGTGGGCGATAACATCTACGTAGATTTGTATCCGACGTGTCTCATCCAGTTTAACGAAAGCCATTCTAATGGAAGATTATGTGCTTTGCTTGTTGTCGCATAAAAGCATCAGGCTCGCAAGAAAGTTGTTTTACAGGAAATACTCGGATTATGCGGGTAAACTGCGCGACCATAATACGTCTACATCGTTGCTTGAAACGTAAAATTTAGCAAGTTATTTGGCAAAAAGAGACCGCACGGACATATCGCTGCCGCGTAGAAAGGCCTACTTTACCTATATCCAAAGTTTTGGTTGGTAGTCGCTTAATTTTAATTTCATGAAATCTGGTTTTTATTATTCGAATCGCAGATGGCAGGTACATAAAAAAATACACTGTAGACTATAGTTGTTCTGTCGTGAGCCTGCCTTCCCATTAATTTTGAAACTGCACAAAAATACATTTGTTCCCGAGCTTATTTGGAAATCTTTATCTTACGTAAACAATCGAATAAATAAGTACAACGATATGTACAGAACAACGTACTACGGATATATAAAAGACATCACAATCATATACTCATCTCCAACAAGGGGATTAGCTAGCTTTGTGTCTATACGCAACAAGGAACTTCATTACAAAATTAATGCACGTTGTAAATGCAAGGGCAACGTGAAACTCGGCTGGTGTGCGGCAAAAAAGGGGGTTCGCCCAGGTTTCGCCGCGCACTTCGTAGAGTCTTCGTCAGAAAAAGGGCGACGCACCGACCTAACGAAAATGTGAAATCTATGCAGAAAAAAAAGGGTGCTCGGCGCTTTCGCCCAGTTTTCGCGAAAGGGTAGTCGAAAGGGTAGCACTGGCCCGGAGTCCGACGATAACTGGGCGAAACCCGGGAGAACTCCCTTTTTTTCGCCGCCCACCACCCGAGTTTCGTCAGTGAGTAAGATACAGTAGGAAAGCATCCGAAACACACCGACGAAAAACGACAGACGCATGCCACATGTTGTACGCCGTAACGTTGCCGCTTGCCCGCCACATTTTTCGTTGACGTCAGTTGGTGGCTAATGCTCTGTTTTCTATATCCTAGGAAATTAAATACACATATAACATTGCTCCAAATGAGCTTATCTCGGAGATAATAATCTAGGAAACATGAACAATGGAAAACATTATCGAAACGTGAAGGAATTCTATTGAATGGCATCGCACATTTGAAGGCACATAATGTTTTTACTTCCGATCCGAGAGTTCGCAGCTAACTGTTTTGATTCGTAATCAGCATAAAAACTCTACCGTTTACATATAAAACAAGAAAAAAAAGTTTTTTTTTCTTGGTCCTGTGGTCGGTATGGTTCCCTGGTAAGCTTGGTTGCCGCCCAATTGCCATTTTCTACTTTTAAAGTCACCTTTTTGTACCTTATGTGTACTTTGTGTTTTTATCTGGAAATAATGTACAACACAACGTCGAAATAAATCAGACAAAAAAAGCAGTTTTCAGCGAGCAATCCACCGAGGAAAAAAAGTGGCCCAATGCAATGCCCCAAGCCCCCACAGTAACCCAAAATAAGCCAAATGTTACAATAATGCAAGCGAGATATCCCCCAAATTAAAAGATATCCCCCAAATTTTTAGTCGTGTAAAAATAGTATTTGTAAAAGACGTGTAGTACCACACGTTTTTCGGAGAGTCCCGACAAGAGAGTGCAAAGCAAAGGAATAAGGAAAATCGGTCTTTGCTAAATGATTGCGATAAGGGTTACGGTGGATAATGGTCTAGGAACACTATGTTTCGTCGCCGTTTTACTCGGTGATGCCGTATTTCCTGTAAAAAAATTATCAAACACAATATTCTACATATTATTCAGATATACAACCACCACGTGTCCAGAAGGGGCAAAAGGGTGACCGCGTCCTCTCAAGGAGCCTGTACATAATGGCGAGATGTTGAATCCAACACGTCTTCTACAAATACTATTTTACACGGCTAAAAACTATTAGTACTATGACTATGGGTTTATCAATAGATACCTTTCTAATTTTACCACCGTGACCTCTTCCCCAAGCTCTTCATCTTGTCCGCAGCATAACACGGCTTGTCTTACTAATGTTGCATATATCAAGTTTCGTGTTAACTAATTTGAATAAAAATAGTTTCGCGCGCTTAGTTAATGATACTGTACATTACAGTTCTCTATTAGAGAGGCAAGCCGAACTTGTTGGGTTAGTCGAAAGTTGTTTATCATGTCAAAAGTGAGCGATTGCGATTAAGCGCATATCCGGGATAGACATCTATGATTACTCAATCAGCTTCACAAACAATTAACCATCAATTGACCATCATTACAGTAAAATCAATTGGAGAACAGTTTCTTAGGACTTTTAGGACTATAAATGACAAGACAGGCCACAAACCACAAATCGCGTAGCCCTTTTTGGTTTTATTGAGTTATGATTAGAAAGGCGCAATTTTCCAGGCACTTTTCTTCCTGTACCAGACGCCGAGATACCAATTATGATAGCACAAAGTGTTGGCTCAATTACACATGTTGTGACGTACTCCCTTCTCTGATGTAACTTAGGAAATAATAAAATAAAGAACAAAGCCTCACTGACTTAATACCTTTATGTCTTTGCAATTAGCCGTCAGACTCCATTAATGTCCACATTTGATGAGCACAATGAAACTGGCAAAAAGGAGTCTTCCGCCGGTGAAATAGCACGCCCAGCGCAAAATTAGCGATTTCGCTCGCTTTGCACACACGCTGCCCTTGCCGCGAACTTTTTATGAAACGACAGGACACCGATATAATTCAAAAAGGGAACGCTACCAACAAAAGATTTCGTCAGCCGACGAACGCAAAACACAAACGCGGAAGAAAGCTGAACTAACATGGTTAAAGGGACAGGTCCATCAAAATAAACATATATTTACGATTTCATGCTATTTTTTATTAGCAGCGTTTATTACAATATATACACACCCCGGGAACTTTTTTACGACGAGCCCAACTTATAAGGGTACCGTAGCTGCATCAATTTAGTCCTAATAAATCTTTTACTTGCGTATGTTGGAACACAGCCAGTAGCATTAAGTATGAGAGAGTACGCTCAATAAAAAGGCGCCAGAGACCAGAGAAAAAAGGACTGCGCACACCCAGAGAGCAGACAATCAGAGCGGATAGGCAACGAGAGGAAGGGCCAGGCAACGGTAGCAATATACGTTGAGCTCGTCGGAAAAAAGTTCCCCAGGGTGAATGTCGATAAAATTTAGTTTGTTTATATTGTAATAAACAACATTAATAAAAAAATAAGAAGAAATCGTGAATATCCGTTTATTTTGATGAGCCTGTCCCTTTAAAGGGACAGGCCCATCAAATTAAACCTATGTTTACGAGATGTTCATACTGTTTACAAATCATTTTTATTACAATATATACAAACCAAATTTCACCTTCATTCACCCTGGGACACTTTTTTCCGATGCGCTCAACTCATATGTATACCATAAAGCTGCAAATTTCAAAGCCGTATACGCAAATTTTGATCGCAGTCTAATTTTACGATAAATTTGCATATGCAGCTTGGATATTTTCGTTTTACGGTACACATATGCGTTGAGTGCATCGGAAAAAAGTTTCCCAGGGTGAATGAAGGTGAAATTTGGTTTGTATATATTGTAATAAAATTGCTTTATAATCATTATGAACGTATCGTAAATATAGGTTTACTTTGATGGGCTTGTCCCTTTAAGTCCGTAATACCCTCTGTCGACCGCGTTCAGTACAACTGCATAGAATCCGATCTGTAACCTGTAGCGGTGTGATCTGTTAGAATAAGAGGGGCATGCGTCATACAAATTAGTTAAAGCGACAGGCCCATCAAAATAAGCCTATATTTACGATACGTTCATAATGACTATCAAGCATTTTTATAACAATATATATAAACTAAATTTCACCAATATTCGCCCTAGACAACTTTTTCCAATGCGCTCAACGCATATGTATACCATAAAACTGCAGATTTCAAAGCTATATATGCAAATTTTCATCGCATTATAATTTCACGATAAATTTGCATTGACGACAAGGATATTTGCGGCTTTACGGTATACATTTAAGCTGAGCGCATCGGAAAAAAGTTTTCCATTGCAAATAAATGTGAAATTTAGTTTGTATATATTGTAATAAAAATGCTTGATAGCCACTATGAACGTATCGCGGGCTTGTCCCTTTAAGTTTATAGTATCGATTTTTTCTCCTTCTTCATTACGGGTCGACATGATGATTCGCTTAGGCCCTATAGTGTCAATTAATGAAGGTATAATGACGTGAATACCATAATCGAAGGACAGCGAAGTTCCTTCTGTCTTGACAAACTCAAGACTTTGAGGCATCCCTGTACTCTCAACGACGAAGGCTGTTTTAGCAAGCGTTTAATTTCAAAGTTCTCTCCCTTCTTATTCTTTCCCTCCCTCCCTCTCTCTCTCTCTCCCTTATATTTTCCACACTTTCTCTCACTCTCTTCCTCATTCTTCTCCTTTACTTTCACTCTCTCTCCCCTTCTCTCTCTCACTCTCTTAGCTTCTCACTTTCTGTCGACCTTGAGGTAAATGGCAGTCTCTTTTGTGGTGCGAGACGTGAATGCCTAATGTGTCCAGGTTTTCCTTTTGTCTTTTGTCCTCTCAACAAACACAACCAAGTCCATATTTCGTGTCATTTAACAATGGCCTTGCTTGTCTCGCTTTTTCAGTGCTACGAGTCTTTCAGACATGCGAAGTGAACGGCACCTGATACGAGACTGCTGATGTATGTACCTGTGAAGCGAGTGAACTTCTTCGAACTTATGCGTGAGACAGCCAGACTTGAAAACTATAAGAAAAGAAAGACGAATTTATAACCTATGCACCCTATGCAGTAGTTGTTGATGGACGCGTGGAAAAGCTAGATGTTTGTTCATTTGTACCAAATTCAATAATGGAAACTGGTGTCTTTGCATCCGTTTGTTCAATCCTAAAGTTGGGGTATTGCTCCGTTTCTATTACTTTCCGAGGAATTTTCAATCTTTAGAAATCCCCAATTTCTACAAATCTCAAAATTGTTCCGTGAAAAGTGAGCGCAAAATCGCCCGCTGTGCTCGATCGTAGAGGATTTACGAAGAAAAAGCCAAACAAAACAAAAAATCAAACCGAAGCACTTTGGAAGTTATTATTGGTAAAGGTTATTCAAAGGTTGATTCATTGGAAGGTTAATTACAGAAACAAAAAAGAAGTTGGCTACTTTGAAAATAGGTGTTGACACTGTGCAAGTTTGACACAAATGTGCAACTAGTGTTTCCCGCTGCAAGCTATACGGCTGTAATGTAGAAACAATTATTTTGTACTGGAATCACGGAGAAACTTTTGCGTGCAAGTTGGCATCAATCACTACACATCATGGTGCGTCAAATAAAAGTTTCCCGGGTAATTGTGAGACAATGTGAAAATGTGAATTAGAATAGAATTCGCAAAAGCTTGCCGTGGTATAGAGTTGTGTATTTGCTCTCTCCGTAAAAACACCTGATGGATTTTCATTACAGTATTTTTTTTATCCCGGAAGCCTGGAACTGGTAAACTAATTCCTTAATCAAAGTTATTAGACTAATTGGGGTTTTAAGGGGGATGCAGATGCAGAGCTCAATTGAGAACTACGCACGGGCTACGATTGAAATCGCTCAAAGCACTCGGCCATATCCTGTTTAATCACAACATCGTTTTCATTAACGCATAAACGAACAATAAACTACATGACGCTAATCGCGCTCTGCTATCTTTTTCCGTGTCTTGTGTTTGGCAACTTTTTTAATTGTATTGTTTAAAATGTGCGCGCTTCGCAACAGTGTGAAATGGAGATAGAGGTGAGGGGTATAAGAGTGCAGAGACTATGTAGAATTAAAGAAGCAGAGAAAAAAGTGCCCATCTCTCTCGCTCATTCTTTTTCTATGCCTGCGGCAAAGTCAACCAGTTCTGCAGGCTAGCAGCACCTGGCCGGGCACGCCCCCATAAGTAGAATACTACTGTGCGCACCCTCGCCTCCCTCAGGGCTCAAGACTCCCGCAGACCTCGCCCCCGCAGCCATACAAGGCCGTCTCAACCGATGCAAGCCGCCAATTAATTGCCCTGCTCCTTATTAGAAACTAATTCACCAATAATTCCATCTCTTCCCATGTTGAAACTCATGGTTTTCTTGGCAATAATTGAACTACAAATAAGTGTAAATACACATTGTTAGAACCTGGACCTTTGACGTCTTCCTAAACATCTCACAGTCGCTCCAGCAAACATATAATCACAGTCAAGACCAAGTAACACTTGTTCCTTTTAGAAGCATTCACAGTCGCGAGAAGGTCCACTAAATTAGTAGAATCAGAAATAAATTAAGCAAAAATGAATTGTAGACCGTTCCTTCCCATCTTCTTTCAACATTTTCTCTGTATACATATTAACATATTAATAACTGAGCGTCCCGTTCAAAACTCAAATGTGAGTATATCGTCCTTCTTACTGTCTACTTCTGATATTCTATACTGTGACAGAATTTCTCTTCCTGCGTTTTTCTAACCTTTGCGTCTTTAGTGTACAATTGTTTATATTTTAGAAGATTATTTTTTTTCACTGATGTTAGGAGCTCTAAGCCAGCCTAGATTTCTTACAATAATCTAATTTACAGAGTATGTTCGTTCGAGTAGCACTCCTCGCCTGCGTGGCTGTCCTGGCTCTCGCTCAAGACAATTGCTACATCAACGACTCGGGTTGGTCATAGTTGTAATTATAAGACCCTATAATACACTTGAGACTCTGCTAGCTTCCCAGCAGCCCTATGACGGAATTTAAAATGACATCACACTTTTGGTTACTCGAGATACGTGAGAGTGGTAGCTCTAGAAGTAACAGAATAACATGTACGTTTGCACGGGACACTGTTTTCTACGCGAGAATTTCCTCCCTGGGCGGTAGGCCTTTTTGATATAGCCTCAAAATCGTCAAAAAGAACATTCGAGGAGAAAATCTCCCATTTTTTAAACTTGCCCTAAAAAAAGCATCTTATGCCTACCAAGGAAGTTTGCAAATAACAAATGTCCAAGTGTCCAACGAAAGGTCCAATAGATCAATAGATGGTTATTTCCACAAGTCATCTAATTAACATTTAGCCTCTAGCTAGCCGTGGCCTTGTCATTGTAAGTGTGCTGCTGCCATTGCCATTGTTGGAATAAACTCGAGAAAAAAGCGCGCGCCGCATACCATTCCAATTTTCCTGTTTCTGTGTTTCGCTTTCGCCAAAGTTCATTAACGCGAACAATTAGACGGCTAATTGGATCATTAATGTGTTCACTCGAACGTACTTTCCCTGAGACCGATGTATGTATTATATATGTCAGAAAACAAACTCCTAAAACACATGTACGTTAACGGTCATTATATTACAGCACGTAATCCGTGTGAAATGGCGCTTATACAAAAATTAATAAGGATCCAAATGGTCTCGTGCATTATGTGAATTCGATTTGCACCTATTATGACTTTTGTTTGGATAGAAAACTTAGGATGCTAAGCTGGAAACTCACAGTAAACTATAGCAAACATGGTAGTTTGTTTTCAAAAATGTTAGGGCGGGGAGCCCCCCTCTTTATATGTACTGTCGGGGTTGTATTATCGTTTTCCATCGTCGCTTTCCCGTAATTCGCTGACTTCAATTATCATAAACATCAGTCATTCTCTTTACAATCCACCTAGTGTACGCAACAATACTATTTCCCATTTCCGACCTTAGGTCTCACTACCCTTTCCTCGCCCGTGTAAAATGTTAGCAGGACTAGTTCGCAGTCTCGTCCAGGGCAGTAGACGCCATATTACGTGAAGATTGAATGCAAGACAAAACCAAATACGTCAATGTGCAATGTGCACCAACATTGGAATTTCGAAGAAAATAAACTAACTCTGATTTACTTTCTGCCATCGGACAAAACAGAAAGATAAACACTGAAGCTGTTTTGCTCTGTTTTGCTATAAGAAGCCCATAATAACCAATAAACGGTGTGAATAATCAATAAACAATATATTATTAACTTAACTATCATTGTTCAGGTTTCACATGCTGCAACAAGGAGCTGGAGCAATCAATGATGTCAGCCATGGCGTGTAAGCAAATCAACTTAAAAATTATTATTGGATAGAATTTCGATTTTCGTAGTGATGTCGAGCCCAGGGAAAACACCTTGCTCACTTAATAATAACGGTTTATTGGTTAACAATCAATACAAGGAAAGAACGTCAACCAAAGGGAACCCTAAGACCCCGCGCTTCACAACGCGAGAGTACTTACTAGGTAGGGACCAAATATGTATATAGCTGTATGATCTGACTGGGGTGAAACATGCATATAAAATTACAAACAAATTATACAAGGAAATGCGGATTGAGGAGTTTTTCCGAAACACTCTACAATTATACAGTAAACTTATGTTGAAGTGTCTCAATCATTATTTTCCGCATTTTAGCAGGAGGCGATCTTCTCGGTGCCGCGGACAGCATTCAAAAATCGGCTGAGGGATCACTTGGAGGAAAATTCGAAACTGTGGTCGCTCTTGATGATTTCGCATACAAATCACACTTCAAGGTGGGTATTGGAAATGATATTCCGGTTGTTTTTCTGCTGTGACTCAAAACGAGCAGCTGTTTCTTTTTACCTGGCCTAAGCGTTAACCGCAGAGACGATTTCTGGCTCTGTATCCATGTTATAAGACTTCCAAAAACAAGTGTCAAGTAGGATGTCCAATCGCCAAGAACTTTACTGCCACCATTGGTGCTACTTTCTAAAAAGATAAAGGTTGGAGAACCGAGAACACTCTACGCACCAGCGTGCACAATGCGCAAGATGTAACCTTACAGTGGTAATGTGCGTGTGTTGCGAAACGCACGCTGAACAACTGCATTCCCGTGCATTATATGTAGTCTGTGCCCTTCCGGTTCGCACGCGCACAGACAATTAGTATATAATACATAAGTACTTAGAAAAATATGTTTCAAAACCACATGCTATTCCGCTTTAACCTATAGAAACTTCACAAACTAATTTGTTTTCCGTTTTTAGGAAGGCAAGACCTGCAAGGTTGAGAAGGACGGACAGTACGCTCTCGCCTGGCAGCCATAAGATGTCAATTAGAAAATTGACTTCCCAATTACTGTATATTTGTGTGACTTTTAGTTTCCTAGTATACTGTATATGTATCTGGCGCTCATCGCTAGAAAGTGAGCATAGTATTGTCAACATTGAGTAGTAGCATGCCGTTCGATATTTTTTAGCCACAAAATGTGACCAAGCTACCCCACACTTTACCACCCCACTTTTCCTGTACATACCCAGGCTTTACTTTCATCCCGAGGTTTCTTTCAGCATTTACAAGTCTTTCTGTTCTTGAATGGCAAATATCATAAATTCATGCATTTCCAAGAACCTATCTTTGTTATTATGAAACCACAACTACACTTCCCGATGTCCACAAAAGTCAATCCACCATTATCTGTATATTTATTGTTTCAAAAATAAAAGCTTCTTTTTAATTGAGTTGTAATACGCATGTTTTACGAATATATAACTTTATTCACTAAAATTAGGTGAGCAAATTATATTAGCGACGAAAAAAAGAAGAAAAACACGAAATTTCACGCATATATACAAACATTTCGACCACTGGGATAATACAAAAACAGGTGATAAATTAGCAAATATTAGGCATTGTATTCAAGTTAGTAACATCCAAAAATCTACTCCTTCTTGGTCTCTTCCTCTTGCTTAGTTTCTTCATCTTTTTTAACCAATTTTCTACCCTTGCCACTACCATACCACTGACTTCTTGGGTTGAATGCGCCGGGTCCTCCATACGCTGGCCCACCACCCGGATATCCTAGTCCCGATCCCGGTCCGTAACCTAGTCCCGAGCCCGGTCCGTAGCCTAGTCCCGAGCCCGGTCCGTAGCCTAGTCCCGAGCCCTGTCCGTAGCCTAGTCCCGAGCCCGGTCCGTATCCCGTTCCCGCGCCTGGACCGTAACCAATTTCCGGACCGCATGGCGGGATTGCACATACAGTTGTTTCGTAGCAGGGCGGCATTGCGCAGAAAAGGGGCGGCATCTGAGGCGGTGGGGGCGGCGGGGGTGGCGGCGAGTGTACCGGCGCGTGCATATGATAACATGGGGGTACGGCACAATGGTACACCGGAGGAGGGGGCGGTGGGGGTGGGGGCATTGGTTCATAGCACGGAGGTACAGTACAATGGTATGTCGGGGGCGGGGGAGGAGGCGGAGGTGGTGGAGCGTGATGGGGTGGCGGTACGTCGTGATAGCAGGGCGGTACCGCACAGTACATTGACGGGGACATCATTTGCTGACCGTAGTGACGGTAACGAGAATAGAGACCCTGGAAGGAAATTTGTTATTGAATAAAGTCTTTATTATAAAAAAGGTGAAAAGTCACAAATTATCTAGAAAAATGAAAATCGGCGCAGTCACATATGAGGCCATACCATATTCACCACTCCGATTCCCTCGGGTAAATAGTCCCTGGGGACAAAAAATAGCATTCTAATGTGAGACACGCAGAGAAAAGACCGGGAATTACCCATAGGGAATTGAGTGGTGAATATGGCCTACGGTTTCCATTCTTACCGGACTTGTTCCAAATATCAATAGAAGTAATGTAATAACTATGTATTACTATACTATAATATAAGCTCCAGATGGATGTAAAGAAAAAACTTGAAAAAAAAGGTGTAACAGTTGCCTCACCTGTCCATAGCCATATCCATATTGACCAGTAGCAAGTGTGGAGAGGGACAACATGCTGCAAAGACTACATTGACAAAAATAACATAGCTTAATAATTTCGTTTAAACAGTAAGTCACACAGTTTGCGCAAGATATCTTGCGCAGCCAAGTTCTCAATTTTTACGAATTATTCTATTCCGCGCGGAAGTATACGGAATATTTATTCTTGCATACAATACATGATTATGCAGCGAATATATATATATGTTTCGCAAACCAGGTGTTATACCGCGCTGAAGCATTTCTTTTGTTTAATATATGTTTTAGTATATTTTGAGCTTGAGCTCCTCACCGAGAATGAAACGTCCTCCTCACCGAGAAAGAAACGTCAAATTCAAATTTAAAAAAAAAGTTCAACTTACATCACTGATGTCCTCATTTTCGCTGCGAAATTAACGCAAGATTGCGATCCCTTAAAGTTATTAAGCAGTTTGTAATAAAATTTGTAGTTGTATTAGCTGATAAGTTTAGAATAGTAAATCGCAGCAAAATGTAGAAGGCAGAAAAGCCGGCAAACAGCAGAATCGTATCATATACAACTCTCAATTTCGCTTTTATACCAATGAGGTGCCGGCCGTGTATCGTACCGCCTGTATCTGGTTCTAAAATTTGCCGGGTTCTTTTGACCAACTTCACGCGTGGAGATGAGACTGCGTCACTACTTGACTTCCATCGGAACTCTCGCTTTTTAGTCCGTCATCCCATCTATGATGGTGGTGTGTTATAAGGCCCACTTTTTCTTGGAACGCGGGTTTCGTAGTCACAGGGAGGGACCATCGAGTAGATGTTCCCTTTTTTCTAAACAAAAAAAAAGTCTGTCTGGCTAAGGTTGTTTGTTTATTAATTGAATAACCTATAACATTATGTTATTAATTGAATAACCTATAACAAACAAAAAAAAGTCTGTCTGACCGAGGTTGTTTATTTATTAATTGAATAACCCATAACATTATGTTATGATGAAGGAGAAACAATATACATGTATAATTCATTGGTCTGACACGGATTAGTGAATTGATGCAAAAAAAAGGTTTCAAGAAAGTTGTGAAACCAGCTTATCGGCTACACATCAGGACATTGTCAATCGAAGAATAATCATTCAATTCCCGGCCCCGGGTCTAAAACGGGCTTGTGAAGAAAGTAAATACCGAATCTCTGAAATACGCAGTTTTGGTGTTTAGTCGTGAAACGGGTATAAAATTTGAGTATGGCCAATGGGAGGGTCTTGGGTGCGAATCTATTCACTAACAATAAGAATACAGCTAGAACGTGTAACACGTAATTTATTACTGCTTGATATAATCCCGGTATTTGTGTTATTTTGGTGAACATGTTGTATGAACCATATGACAATTAAACATACAACTTGGTATTAAATTTGATATGTCTGACAGATATTCTGTTCCTGGTCAAACACCTTTCTCTACTACTTAGCATATTAAAGCGAAATACCGGCCGGTTTTTGAAACGCATCCTGGACAACTGGATTCTTACGTATTTATGCTAATTTACTGATTTTTTATTCTAATTTATGCTCATTTGCATAAGCTGCAATGATGGCGTACTCGATGTGTTTCAAAAACTGGCCCGCATTTCGCTTTAATGTTCTCGTTGACCAGGTTCTTTCGTTTTGTTCACCTCTTTTTTTTTTACATCGGTGATTTGAGATGAGTGAATAATAAAATTAAGATGAAAAAAGTTTACTAGGATACTGTCTGGCACGTGCTACTTCACCTGTGCCCAAGTGAGGGAGCACTTGGCTCCGTAAGTAAACAAATAATATGTGACGCATGTAAACGACACACTTCCACTCAAATTATGAATTTGTAGTGGTCCATACACAGACAGCAACACACATGGGTTGACATGATTAGGGTGCGGAAGATGATTTTTTCAATAGCCCGTATTCTCGCGTCACTGGTAGGCCTCCCAATTGAGAATGACCTACCAATGGGAGAAAAAGCGCTAATTCTGGTGTACTGGTAGGAGGCGCGTCGCGTGTCGCGGTTTCCCAATTGGTAGCGGATTGGGATGGCTGTTGCATGCATTAGGCCTACCAGAGGAGGTTACCAATACCAGAGCCTACCACTGGTAGGCCTCTTCCATTTCCAATCTGGTAGACCTACCAGAAGAGATTGGGAATGGCCTAACAAAATGCCTTTCCCAAAGTGGCGCGAGAATACGGGCTATTATTGATATATCAGTACGAACAGTTTGTCGTACGCACATCAGAAAGAAAATACGATGCAAATGGGCTTGAGTGCTGAAGTGAAACGTACACAGATAACCTCTACGGTATTTCTCAGCATTAGTTGAGAACGATTTTCTTGCTGCTTTATGTGAAACGTAGATAGATTCTGACAATTCTGCGTATTTTTCTACTACTATATCGCAGCCGCCAAAATTAGCATAAATTAAAATGTGAAATTCTGGATAAAGTCTTGTTTTTCCTCACAAATATCACAATACCTCTCCCAATCGTCAAGGTATGTTCTATTTTTTTGGTCATAGATTAGATCATTTTGTCATGGGAAACAAACACGTATTCCCGCTTGTACTTTTTAGTAGCGCATCAAGTTTCAGAGGCATGCAGCCCAACTTTTAGCCATTTAGTCTTTAGCGGCTCCTGAGCCTAACTGCAATTGCAATTTCAGGGTTAGCTTACTGCTGCTGAGATTTATGTGTACCTAGTATAACTCCCTAATAGTGATCGAATCATTTCTTAGGTTGTGTTATATGACAGTCACGACAACTTTGATGCCGTTAAGAGGAGCATAGATATGAGCATTTCAGAGAGCATTCACTAGATGAGTTTTAACTTAACGTTCCATAAAAATTTCCCGTATGTAAACCTGCAGGCCCGCAGCGCGTACTTGTAGCCTAAAGGTCCGCTGTATACGCTGTTCACTAAAAAAGTGGTTTGGGTGAGCACTTGTCCACCTGGGATGTGCCGTAGGCAACTGTCATTCATTTACTTTCTCCAGTATCCAAATAGTTGTACTTGTCAAAAAGTACAACTGTAATCTATACAGTATGCAACGGCCATCTAAAGAGGTCTACGACCGTGCAGCTGCCACCTACGGTGTTCAGTTATGAAACAGCCAGATACAGGTTATGTACCGTACCGCTAGCACCTAATGGTCCGCTAATTTTGAGCCTTCGCTGGAGCAATCAAATTTGGTATTTAAAAACAGTGCTTCTAGATTTGTGAAGAAAGAAACTCACAGCAAGCACTCTACCGAGGATTATGCTTGGATGCAATTGCGCCAAAAGGGGTAACAATTTCAAATACAATTTACGTAGAAAATGCCTAGAGGGTTAAACAAAACTGAGCGAACACAAAGCTTTGAATAATATGCAAATTTGAGTTAGTTAGAAATTGGCTGATTGTTCATCGTAAAAATGCGCTTCGACGAATAAAATCTACGGGGTTTTTTGCCTGTGGAAGCCTTTTTGTTTGTTTGTATGTATATCACCAAACCCAGTTTCATTTTTGACGCATTACAGAAATACTCCAGAAACACAGGTTTTCTACAATTTTTAGTCATTTATATGTAGAAACATCCACAGTTATTTTAACATTTAGGATAAAGTGATAGGACATCAACAAAAGAAACACCGTCGACCGTGACGAATACACCACGACACGGATGTTTAGGTAAGAGAGTGATAGAGAGTGAGACAGAGAACGCCCAACAAACGTTCGTTTTTTAATTCCCATATATACTTATCTATCTAGTAATAATTTATTACGTACACTGTCATGAGAAAAATATATGCAACGCACAGTTTTGTCGAGTAAAGGTAAAGCAACAGTAGCACAAATAGAAAGCGAAACGAATGAATAAAGGTACACATTATACAGAAATCTATGGAGATAATTGTAAGTGCGGAGCTTCCCCAATCGTAATCGAAAAAAAATTCGGTTTCGATAGTACTGGTCAGATCGTAGTTTTCTGTAGAATAGTTTTCACATCGTTATTTTCTGTTTTGAATGGTTAAATGATGCAATCTGTCTTACGTGATGTAATTATTTTAGCAGTCGCAGCCTCCCGCTTCCTACGCTGCCAGCTAACAACCTACGTTACGGATGACCAATATGCTACGATGGGATATACGATATACACCACGATCGGGACCATAAGGGAGGACAACCAAACTTTTAAGCAAAACATTTAGTATGGGGATTGGGCAGGTTATCTTTGCACATGAGATGTTTAGGTTTTAGTAGTGCCAGAGGAGGTTTGCCAATGCTGTACAGTTACACAACATAAGTGCATAAGGAAATGTTGTAAGAAAATAATATGAATGCAAGTGTACGCAAAAATAGCACTATTTAAGGGTACGCCAGGTACCCCTGCTGAAACTGAAAAGTAACTAAAAATACAGTTGAAACTGAACAAGAAACTTAAGCTGAAATGAATGAAACTGAAATGAAAATGAAACTGAAATAAAAATCAGAACTGAAATGAAACTGAAATGAAACTGAAAAGAAACTGAAAAGAAACTGAAATGAAACTGAAATGAAAATGAAAATAGACTGAAATGAAACTGAAATGAAAAACCAGAACTGAAATAAACTAAAATGAAACTGAAATGAAACTGAAATGATATGAAACTGGAATGAAAAAAAAATCAAACAATACAGCTCACATGAGAAATAACCAAAAAATTGGGTATTTTTATACTGTGCTCAAAATGTGAAGGTGCTCAAAAAAACTACACAAAAAAACCACAAAAATGAAAAATACTATAATAAAATGTGATTATACAAAAAAAAATGAATTTTAATAAAATTTGTCTGTACTTTGGCGTGGATGATTGCCTGAATAAATACATTATACAAGTACTTTTTCTTATGCTTGCATGAATAAATTCATTATACATTTACTTTTTGTTCTTCATTTTGTTATGATTGAAAAAATAAATATCAATAAATTTATTTATGTATGGTACCTTGTTTTGTTGTATGTTGCCTTGTTTTCATAAAATAAATTCTTTCATACAAATTGTGTCCTTTATGAAAAGCTTCGAATGAGAACATTTTATACATGCATGCATCTCTCACCAGCGATGGCGATATATACATTTTTACTAATTGTAAGTTAATATATTAGTAAGACTTGTTAAAGGTTAAAGCTTAAAAAACTTTAACCTTTATCGTAAATCCATAAATATATCGTGAATCATTAAAGGGATCGGTTCACCTTGCCTTAAATTGTGAATGTTTTTTTTTATTTCATTATTTTCTATAAGGGATAATAAAAACAATTGCCCTTTTTGCATTTCGGACCGATCAATCCACCACTTTATCACCCAAATTCTTGGTGAGTATTGAAAGTGAACACTACTTTTTGTATTCCAAATTTTTATTATCCCTTATAGAAAATAAAGAAACAAAAAAACGAACACAATTTAAGGTGAACCGATCCCTTTAAGTTCTAGCACTAAGGTTGTCTAAGGACGTCTATTTCGAAATACAACATGTCCTTATTTGCATCGAAGGGCTAGGTAGTATGTACATGTAGGCAGGCTGTTTATCTTGTGGGGTTAATCTTTAGAAAATTGTAAACGTAAACAACCCCCACCATCCCTTGAACTTACATTCCCTATGACGTCAGCTACATGTTGTGACACTTTATTATTTAGCTAGCTTATTGACAGTAATATTCCTTGCTGCAACACTAGTTCAATTTCCCGCCAACCATGTGCAATTGTGTTAATGTAGTCGGTCTGTACCTAAGTAATAATGATCTAATTACATTACAGAGAATATATGGAAACTTTTATTTGGAAACGTTTAACAGTTAAAAGAATGTCTCATATAAGTACGATATGCCCGAAAGAAAACTGAAAGAAAGAAGTGGAAAAGTGATACCACCCGTGAGATTTTTTAAATTGGCCAGACCCACGAATAAAATGAAAGTAGTAGGTCTTTTTCACTAGAAAATGGAAGTAGGTTTTAATGTGAATAGTATCTTATGTAATACATATGCACAGCCGATTTAGTTAATTGGTCAAGATTATGTTATAGTTTTTCAGGGGATACAATCAACATAAGAACGTGATAGCGATTATAATTCAAAGGTTGTGGAGGAAATTTGCAAATTTAGAATTTGCCTCATATTCTATATCCGTCCTTCAAGTTTGCAAATTCGTTCCGCCTCACGTTGTCCACTAAGATACGCTCCCGACGTTGTTTGATACAAGTTACTGTGCGTGGCCTCGCCGGCGAACAGAATTTGGGGTCTAAATAGTTTTGTTTATTTGTTTACAAACAAATTAATGCAGAACTCTGTCGTGCTTCACTTCATCGCCTCTAGCTTTGGTACGATCTTTCTAAGTGGGGAAAAATTAGATTATGAATAACTTTATAAATTTTAAATTAAATTAAATTAAACTTAATAATTAACACCAAGGATAAATTGTACTATGAGTAAAGCTTACTTCCCAGTTGCATTATTGAATACTGGATCTGCCATCCTCTCATAAACATCTCCTTGAGCCGCGGCCTTCGGAGTCAGAAACGAATAACTTCCCAAGAATAAAGGGTTGCTGTACCAGTCATGTCTAAACATTTCACTTATACATGAATATCTAACCAACGTGGGAAAACTTTTACAAAGAACATCTTATTATATAAAGCTGGGAGCTTTGTTTGTTTGTTTGATTGATTGTGTGTTTGGATGATGTGCGTTACGCTCAGGTTGTAGGATTGGTTCAGTAGTTCACGTTCCCGTGCACTGAGCCATCTCACTTTCCGAGCGCCCCTCTCACAAACGTCCAAAAAAGGCTGCATATGTGGAATATGTGTGGTGTATCGTTCGGGCGTTTCTGCGGCACAAAGGGTTCAAAGAACACTCACGGCACAAAACTCAAAGAACGACCAATTTTGAAAACTTGAAATCACGCTTTTTCGTCTAATGCTTTATTTACTCTTATTTTACAAAAATTTTCCATATTGCCTTTCAACGTGAGATTATCCTCACCTTGAGCAACCTACGAGAATCCAGCCCTGAGCTACGCACTCGCAGACTGCATATACTCACTGCATATACTCACCAACGCCATTGCGGATGGCTCACACGAATGCCACACAAAATGTTGCATTATACTCCAAGGAAGCGGAGTATCGGCCGAGCGATAATGTTCAAGGAACATCCACTTGCTGTGCAACGCCATTGTGGAGCGCTCACATGAGCACCACACAAAAGTTTGCATGTACACCAAGGGCGCGGAGTACATGCCGAGCGATAGAGTTCAAAGAACACCCACTGCAGGGCACCTCCACTGCGGAACGCCCAGTGAACGCTACAAAGGCTGCCATATACAGAATGCTTGCGGGGTATCGTTCGAGCGATTGTGCGGCAAGTAGGCCGAGATCCCTGTTCCATGGAATTCAAGAAGCATATTCGCAATTATAATAATTCCCTGTCAATGGCATCGATGTGTGCTTAACTTGATGTTCTCCGTGGCGCCGGTCCTTATTTAGGAGGAATATAGTCAACAGAAACTAAGTTATATCCCCGTGTTTGATATTGGTGTAGGTTTCAAAAGGAAAATAACAAAAGTGAAACCATTTCCTTCAGACAAATGTTTGCTTCTAACTTATATAGCCCAGCGAAACATTGCGACGTATCATCCAGGCACATTCCTTTTTTTATGATTTGAAATTTTTTCGATATTGTAGAGGTAGAGTCCAGCAAGTTGCAGACAATTTAGGAGGAATATAGTCAACAGAAACTAAGTTCTAACCCGTGTTCAATATTGGTATGGGTTTCAAAAAGAAAAAGAAAGACTGGAGACTCTTTGGATACATTGCGGCGAAACATTGCGGCGTATCAGCCACGCGATATTAAGCTGCTTTTAGGCTTTGGCAATTTTTTCGATGTCCTAGAGTAGAGCAAGTTGCAGACAATTTAGGAGAAATATAGTCAACAGAAACTAAGTTCTTTCCCCAGGAAACTATTCTTGCGAGAAAGAGTTGCCTCTACTTATAGATATAGCCCAGTGAAACATAGCGACCATCAGCGAATATTGGAAAGACGCCTCAGGCGGCGGTAGCCGACTGGTACTGTATATATGTCGAGCTTTATTCATTCAGTACCTGTATTTTACTACTGCATATCTCTGTTCACGTTAGGCGAATCGCCAGCGAAAATATTTTCACTGACGAACCTGCCGTCTAAAATATTTTCACTGACTAATCCGCCGTCGAAAATATTTGCACTGACTAATCCGCCTAGCGAAGGTGATTTAATGACGAAACGCCTGGCGAAAATAATCATCACTGGCGAAACGCCTAGCGAAAGTAATTTCCACTGGCGAAACGCCTGGCGAAGGTAAATTAAACGCCAGTTTATGCAGTTTGTTGATATTTGTTTACACGCCGGTGTGATTGTTTTTGCTTGGTATATAATGCTACTTGGTATATATTATAAACTAAAATGATGTACTATGTGTCAATTAGTTTTCTGCGGTATAATTTGGGTGGTGAATTATCCTGTTAGAATGTCGTCTCCATACACTGCGAGAGCATGGCACACTATTCGTAGCAAAACTAGCGAAGCGCCTGGCGAAACGCTGGTTGTTTAGTCAAAAACAGCGAAACGCCAGGCGAAATTTTTTTCAATTGGCGTTTCGCTGTGCGGGTGGACAGGCGTTTCGCCATTGCCTTCGCCTGGCGTTTCGCCAAAAGGGAACGCAGATATGTGCACAAGTTCTCAATTTAAATATGCGCATGAAGAATCTTTTTGATTTGTTTTCTGTTAGACGGATATATTCTGGAATAAAACTTCATCACTACAGTTACTAGTATGTACAAGAATTCTCATTCCGGATAAGCAAGACAACATACCGCTTTAATCCTATCGGGTACGGTATTGTTGAATCATTGAGCGAATCTCGTAAGCGTACAGTAATTAACTCGGATAGAAGGCTATCGGGTAAAGTGGCGATGAGCGCTGGACCATCACCGGCTATCCACAGTACCAAAGTCTGAAAATATATGAATATGACACAATTATTCGCGAAATCAAGGCAACCCTAGCCCCTAGCGAATCTCTCCCATCGTTTTTAAGTCTTACAAAAAAGTACTCCATTGAGTGCTATAAGTAAATAATAAAATGAAAATAGTATCGGTGAAGGAGAAAACGTTGACTATTTTCGATAAGTTGGCAAATGGGTAACGCATTGGTAATTGTTATTGAAAATAAACTCTAGGAAAGAGTGACTACAATACTATAAAATATTGAAAATTCTTACATTATCCTGCCACTCCAAAGGTTGGAACACCCTCATAGCCTGCATGATTCTATCCGTTTTAGACTGTTCCTCCTTTCCTTGAGATGTACGGTAGGGAAGAGCAAGAATCGAAGAAATACGGTCATTCCAAAAAGGTTTCTCGTACTCGAGGAACACCTTCATCATATTACCCATTCCTAAAATTACATTACTTTGCTCAGTAAAGTGCTACGTGCCGTGTGCTAAGTGTCGTGTTCAACGTGCCGAAGAAACTAATATTTTCCTAAGGACTGAAACTTTCCCCAAAAATTGTTCCCTAATGTGAAAATCATTTTTCAACAAATGCGAAAATTATGTGTACAATCGCTTTTTTAATTTATTTTTATTTATTTACTAAACTTACGAAGTATCAAGGACCACATACTCAAACTGAAGTCTCACCTATACTTTCAATCGCCCTTACTTTGCTCCTCGGAAGGGGTGGATTGAATAAAAGATGATGAAACCTTTGTAAATGTCCGACGGATGTGGTCACGATTACAAAGTCAAACAGATCGGGCACAGGAGTGGAATCCAAGGATATCCTACACTTCGTACCTATACAATATGTTGTTTACAGAAGTATCATTGTATCATGGTTCGTTACTGAATCCGCATACCGTATGAAAAACATACTGAATCCGCACACCGTATATAGTCCTTTATGCATACTGCAAATACAGTTTGTTCGTTTGTTGTGCATGATAGCACGATGATGCATAAAACACATAATGCGCATTTCTATGCGCAAATACTATACACACCTTCGTAGTCGATGTTCTTCACCACAGCGTTGTAGCGTATCTTTTCCATTTTCACCGGTTTTGTCACCTCGTCGAGTATGGCTTTAAATCCGTATTTATCGAGGGTAAAGGATGCAAACGCATCACTATAATCGTCCCAACGGTCCAGGTTTTGGAAGGCTAGCTGAAAGATACGATATGAGTGTGGTTGTTGATGGTTGTTATCACCTAATACCCTAATAGCCCTAACCATGGCCGATCCCTGTAGGAACCTCGAGTTCTGGTGTAATTTATGAACCAAGATGATGAGTTTTATCTGAATAGAGATTTTTTCCGTGAATCGAGAGGAAATGCAAAAGAAAAAAAAGAAAAACCTGGTCACATGGCGCGCTCCACTCATTCTCATAATATGTACAGTACATTGCAGCCAATGAATCGAACACATCTCGTTTCGTCATTCGGTTGATATCCTAAAAGTTACCAATTGCACATAATGTTATTGTGTTGAAAAATTCTCAATATTAAAAAAAAAACGGGTTATGAATATGACAACGTCGCAGTGCAGTTTTCAACGTTTTACAGTTTATAAAGGGAGAACCCATCAATCAACATGTCAAAAAAAAAGAGGTACCGCAAAACAAAAGGTAGGTGCCGGACTCGAACCCTACAATTTAACTAATTTTATAATCAACCACATAATTAAGGAACCTCCACGATCCATCGCTCGTAATCCCTCTGAAATCGGTGTCCTACGGTCGCCGTCGGATTTGAGATACTTTCCGTTTCGTACAAATCTTGAAGTGGCGCCGTGAATTTTTTAAACTCTTCGATGTCCGATCTAAACCGGCAAGAAATACTATGCGCACAAGATTGGGCCTGAAAAATTGAGAAACGATAATTGGATGCCGCAAACTACAAACTACAAAAATATGTCTGACAGAAATCTGTGGATCAAAGCTACGGTCACACCAGTGTTGTGCTAAAATTACGTATCCCCAAAAGTAAAAAAATTGTCATTTTGCTGCAGACCGTCCTGAACGAATTCTGCGTTACAGCTTGCTGAGCAGACAATGGCAGACGATGGCGGACGAAGACAATTCCTTAAAGCTGTCGCAGACTCGGAGTAGCATTCTCCATTAATGTTTTCATTTATTAAAATAACAGAAATGCTCACTTCGAAACCGATAGTGGTCCGCTGGCATAAACAACATCGGCATCTTCGAACAACTCTTCATCATTTGCGTACCTAAAATCTGACCAGGTTAACTTAGTAGATAGAGCATACATTATTCCCTTCAAGTTATATTTATTATTCAGAAAATTTTAAGAAAAAAAATGAACAATTATATGTTTGATTGTCAACTACCTCTTTACTATTCCAAGTCTCGCAGCGATTTCGTAAATTGGATTTTTCTGACCGTTGATGAACTCGGCGCCGTACTGTATAAATCCATCTTCTAAAATTATTATTGAATTTACTAATATTTCAGGGATTGTGGGTCGACTTCTTTACGTTTTACGAAAATTGCGATGACTTGCCGACCAAAATGGCCTGTTTAGAAGCCGTGGTGGAAATCAACGTATATTGCGTAATTGCTCTACAGCTCTCGCAAAAATTTTCGGTTCTAAGTGAACTCGAAGAAAACACGTCAATGCACGACAATGTGAAAGTGAAAAGTGCACATTGTGCTTAACGGCCATAAAACACTTACTGTAGCAACGCTTAACGGCTATAGAATAAGCTACTGAACCTCAGGTAAAGTTACATAATGGTGCAATATTTAAACCTACTGTAAGGAGCTGGATAAACACGCCCTCCAACCCTATCAGTGCCCTCAAAAATCACATAGTCCACGCCTTTCTCTTCCAGATATCTAAAGTATTTGACCCTTAAAGGAGGAGGCTCACGAGAATGAAGAGTTCAAATAGTTTCCTTTTATCGAAAGATGATGGTATTAAATTCCGAAAGACATGCTTTACAAAGCAAAAGCTTTTAATTGGAAGGCGTAAATCAATATAAGACGAAGTCTATAAAAATTTTGGATCGTAGTAAATAGTTGATTTCCATAGTGGGCTTGCAAATTTACAAGTCATTTTGCCAGCCAGCAAAAAATTTGCATGTCCACTATGGAAATCAACTATTTCCTACGATCCAAAATTTTTATTGAATTCATAGATTTATATTGGTTTACTCCTTCCAATTAAAAGCTTTGGCTTTGTAGAGAATGTCTTTCGGAATTTAATACCATCGTCTGTCGATGAAAGGAAACTATATGAGCACTTCATTCTCGTGAGCCTCCTTTAAAGTTTAATTAACGGGTCTGGCACACGGAAAAATGAATGCTCCAGGCTTGTATACCAATTAGCGTACTACATTAACGCGAAGATATAGTAGGCACATAGAGTCAAGAAAAAATAGATAACGGGTTCATACTGCTTGTAAGGTAAAGTCATCATTTGGATTCCAAAACACTTTGATAGACAAAGATTACCTCGCGGCTGAGAGACCTGCGAGACCCGCTCCAACAATAGCAACTCGTGCGTCCGTAATGGTTCCTGCGCTGCCCTGAATACAGTTTTTCTCTTCAGCGCGAAATACATCCACAAACAGTAAAGGTAAAATCATCGCATAAAATAAATCTGTAACTAAATCAATAGTGAGCTGTTCTGTGAGTCAAACATCAAATCAAAAAGGATCAAGAGTTGTAGTAAATTTGAAAATTTATGGGAAGCTGGTGAACCTACCATTATGAAAAACAAATAAAGTAAGTTGTCGTACATGAGGGAACTGAATAAGGCCTATGACGACTGGCAAAAATGGCTACAGTGTTTGTGTATTGGCCTGATTTAAAGGGTCTCAGTTCCCTGACAGAGAATGAGAGAGAGAGAGAGAGGGGAGAGAGAGAGAGAGAGAGAGTGAGAGGGTAGAGAGAGACAGAGAAGAGTGAGAGAGTCCGCAGTTTGTTTCTGACAATCCGTTTAAGATAACACCTAAGATAAATTCACAAAATAATGTTAAATATAGATGACTTGGAAAATGCCCACAGATTGGTTTTCCGACCGCTTTTGACCATTTAAACAGCTGAACGGTCAAAATGGGATAGATATCGGCTAAAGAACGGGGACATTGGAATCGAAACAATGAGAAAGAAAGAGATGAGGGGAGAGAGGGAAAGGAAGCAGAGAGAGTTGGTAAAGAGAGACAGAGACACAGAAAGAGGGGGTGAAGAGAAGAGAAGGAGGAGCGAGAGGAGAAAGAGTGAGGATTTGACAGAGAAGACTTGACAGAGGCAAATACCTATCTTTCTCTGTCACCGACTTGTCACCCGGGTACACCCGAGCTTAGATCGCTGAGTTCGCATCGGCTTATCAGAAACGTGACCGATCAGCTGAGTTGTAGCTGGTTTTGGGAGCAATGTTGACAAAAAAATAGAAAGCGACGTCAAGCCACGTGAGTCGATCCTCTTCCATTTACACCGCAAAAAGACACTCCTATTATACAGTTTTCATAGTATTGTAATTCCACGAAAATTATGGTAGCCGCAAAATGGCGCACGATAAAAAAAATTCTACAATTTTTTGCAGATGATGTGGGAATGCGTCGTAGAAATTAGATTGTAATTGAAATTATCTGGTCCTCAACGAACCGCACAGCGCAACCCCAACCGGCCGATTTCATCCCCTCTCTTTGGTGCACTGCGTAGTTGGCGTACGTCACAAGGTTGTTATTAATTATTTTTCACATAATACCGAGTCCTGCATGCGTTTCACAGTCCCATACCATACTAGTTTGATTATTATTCAATGTGTGGTAACAACTCTGTTTTTCGACTGCACGTTTCCCGCGAAACAAAAATAAATCCCGCGTTTCCTCGCAGGCTAGCACCCAATCCCACGCAATAAGAAAAGTCGCATGTTTCCTGACAGATTAGACAATCATGTCCCGCAATTAAACATTCGGCAAGACCTTGTGTTAGCGGCAAGGCCCCTGATTAGCGCTCAAACTAAGAACCGAATCCCGCGTTTCCCGCTTGTTTGGGAGGAGACGTGGGATTACGATTACCGCTAAACTGCTAATGAGGAACATAGTAGCTTGCGAAACGTATTCGTACTCGTCGCCAACCCTGCTGTACACCAAAAAGAGGGGCTGAACACGGCTGCCTGAGAGCCTGGGGGTTGTGCGCATCCGCGAACGTAGTTTCTTACAGGTTAAATAGGTCTTTATTTTTTAACTTTGTAAGTCGGAAGTAAGAGAACGAAAGACATTCTCAAGTTATAGAGTACACGCGCACTTTGAGTTTGAGTTGACATTTTGAGTACACATATTGATTGCATGGTTGAGAAAACGTCATTTGACAGAGAAAACAGGAAGAAACCGGTTATATTTCCTATATAAGTTCCTTCATATATTAGTGTAATTGGTCCTTCACCGAACGTAGTGCAAATAAACATATGTTATCGAAATCGAAAGTGTTATATCGAAAATATCGAAAGTGAAGTTAAAATAATCCTTTAAATGATTGCAACTTGAATGGGTAACAATCTTAGTAAAAGTTGCGAAAATATAATAACTCTTAAAATACAGTTGAAGTATAAGCGGAATGACGACTTGTTCAAAATGGAAAAATATGTGCAGGAATACATTTAACTGAAATATTTTACTCTGTGAAATGATTATTTTTGTCCCGGTCAAACATAGTTTGATTTGAAAAAGGGAGAGCGATGAGCACGTTTACACCTAGGGCGGGCTCGGGGAGTTCAACTGATCCTATTTCCTTCGGGGTGCGCTCTGTGTTTAGCTCCCGTTGGCCCGGGTCCAAAGCCAGAGTGCCCGCGAGTGGGCATCAAGTGGACAAGACAGACATCTAGAGTAGGTTGCGAAAGATTCAGTAAAAGCTAACGTGTTGACTACTTCTGTGAGTCATATGAAAGAGCTTAAATTTGTTGAAGAGTTCATGTCAACGCATCTTCTTTCATAGGTAAAACGTTTATTAAAGGGTCAGGCCCATTTCAAATGACCCCTATTTTTGATGATTCCATCTGACTCTTTATGTCAAATATAGTAGGAGGCTGGAGACGCTAGAAAATACAGGGCCTTTTATCATCCTCTTTCTATCACAACAATATTTATCATCCTCTTTCTATCACAACAATATCTGCACCTCCAGCCCGGCTGCGCTATTTCCCACATACCATGGCTGCGGTACTCCAATTGTTTTATAGATTCGAGGTAGTTTAGCTTTTTTTGAGTAAGCCTTCCTACTACGGGGAGCAAAGGAAATTTACTGCAATTTTCGAATTTTGACCGTCATAGGTCATACTATCAACATAAATTATAAAAAAAGGTGCAATTCGAGATAAACCTATCCCTTTAAGCAAAGGGCATAAAAAATATTTTTTGAATTATTCTCTAGGGAAGATATTAGGTACAAAAGGTGAGTAAAATAGTGCAACAAGATAAACTAGGGAAGAAGCTAAGAGATATGGCTGAAACACACTGTTTTTAATTGTTTTGAGTAAAATAAACGATGAAAACTACGGTTTATTTTGCTCAAAACAGTGTGTTTCAACCATATCTCTTACAAGGATGTATATGGCGTAGACGATGACCCACGCTACAAACTGCAACGCTACATGATAAAGTACTAGGAAACCAGATCAGAGAAAAATAATACTGTACTATTTTTTATTTTGAAAGGGAGTTTTGGCCCCTCAAAGTTTGTGTTAGACTCCATTTCAGGCCTTTGTCACATGCTGCCAGGAAGACTGAAACGGTCATCTCGTAGTGTAGTGGATAGGGTTGCAGGCTGCTGAGCGGAAGGTCACGGGTTCTACTCCTCCGTACTGAAACTATTTTTGCATTTTTTCCGAGATTTTTTTTGGAACTTATACCTCGAATAATTTATGGAAAAACAATTATTTTTTGTATTTCAACAACTTTAGGACTGTCCATGACCCATTTATGGACTATTCCGTGCAAAAAACAGGTAAGTGATTTTTCCAATTTTATCATGAAATCACTGATGGTACCCATGGTGGAGGCATCAGCCGAAAATTATATGATGGTAAACAACAACAAAATGACTCTGAAGCACAACCTTCACAGTTTCAGAGTTCCATAAGATTGAAAATTATGTATATTTATTCTATATGACTTATTGGAGTTTTTGATTCTGTGTTTCTGATGTAAGCGTATGAGCTTGGAGTTCATAAAAGAAGCGGTCTACGTGACTTCCTCTCCTTCAAGATAGCACACACTGCTAAATCACGGCACACAATCCACAATAAAATTTGAAACGAAAAGGCGAAATTATGGGGGCCCTCCGGCCATACTCCGAACTCTAACCTAACTAGAAGGAAATATACTGTTCAAGGCTTCAGGGTTGCGTGTCGTTCTTTGTCGTTTTTTGTCAGTGTGTGTCATCTTCAAGGAGAGGAAGTCTATATGTGCTACGAAGTTGCTGCGGAAGGTCACGTAGATCGCTTCTTTTATGAACTCTAAACTCATGCTTTTCCGGTGCGAATTCGCAATCCATTAACATAGTTTATCGTTCTATGTCTATCACAACTATATCTGCACCTCCAACTCTGTCACGCTATTCCCATTTACTCTGCTAATGAGCTGTGATTTCGCACCGGAAAAGTGGGCTGTGCGAATTCGCACAGCAAACTTTCCAAATTCGCACCGGCAAATTACCCGGTGCAAATTCGCAGACTCTCATGTGCTCTGCGAATCGCACCGAAAAACGTGAAAAAACTTTCCCCCCTCTCCGCAGTGCCTGCTCTCTCGTCTAGGATTTTGCGCTGCGAATTCGCACCGGAAATACTGCGAATTCGCAGAGCAAGAAATCCAAAAAGAATTCAGTTAATTCTTTTTGGTTTTTTCCGGTCCGAATTCGCAGAACAACATCATAGTAGCTAGGCTGCGGTACTCCAGTTGTTTTATAAATTCGAGGTAGTTCAGCTTTTTGAGCAAGCTCTCCTACCTCGGGGAGAAAAGGTAATTTTATGTAATTTTCGTATTGTCAAGTTTTTCACTTTCACTCAATGTCATTTCTACAGGAATCTGAAAATACGTAAAGTATTTGTTTTTGTTTCATGTTATCTTGTTGTTGGGCAAGAACGTTTTACGCCAAAAAAAATCCAAACTCTTTTACATTTGTGCTGTTTATGCAATTTCGTTTTCGTGTGCAGAATGCAGAATGTCGCTGATGGATGGTGAATTTATTTGTTCGCAGTAAAGTTGACCCGTTGCAAAATTACCCGTGAATTATATAATGAGTGAGATAATTGCTGAGGAGAATACCTGCTTATTTCGTTTATATACATGCCATTTAGCAAGAATGCACACTCTCAAAGGTACTAATAGATGGATTTTGTTGCAGAATACAGTAAGGGCAAAGAATGATAAAACCGTTTATTTGAATAATATCCACTAATCGTAATCGTCGGGAATCTTGAGGAACTCTCCAATTGTTGGGAAATGTACCGTACTCATTCCGTTGGTTCCTCCCGTTCCTGCTGCGGGCACGGCCCAGTGACCGCCCCATTGCAACTGAAACAGATAGGTGTACAAAAAAATGGGACTAAATTTTCATATCGCATGTTTTACCTTAGATAATCATGTTTATTGTTCTTTGGTCACCTGCCCATTCAGCGAGTCGACTCCAACCGATGAGGGTATATACGCCCATTTGTTGGCGTGGTCTCTGTTGTGTGGATTGTCGGGATTCGGTTCCCACAGGCCTTGCAAGGAAAAATACAATATACATTGTCATATTCATATGCAAGTAGCCGGGAATAGCCTCCCAAGCCTGCGCGAGATAAATCGGAGAAACTAGGAATCAGCGGGACGCAGACACAAACTCTCCCGCTACGGCCGCTACTCCCGTTCCTGCGTTCGAATACAAGAATCAGGTCCATTTTGAAAGAGCTAAAGGAAATCGCTGGTTTGTGTGTCTGTATTGTAACGTTCCTAAGTGAATAATGTTACCCACCAGGCTTTGTGAAAGGCGATCTGCTGCGTGGTCTGTGTAGGATTCCTGCCTGATCCGTGAGTGCCCCATACTTGGCCAAGTTTGGATCCGAGAAGACACTGTCGGTAACCACTGGCACAGCATTACTAAACAAAAGTACTCATTCAATAACCTTTCATTATGTTACTGCGGTTTATCTTAAATTATTCTAAAACTGTTTTAACATATAGGCAGCACGATCCTAAATCATAAATGTAAAAAAAATCGTATAAAAGAGTAACTGTAGCGTGCGCTAGCGCCCACGTTACGGAAGTCGAATTCGAATAAATTGTTCCGCTTTGGATATAAAAGAGTGCCGTCGCAGCTCAAATTAGAATATTCTCACGTAAAAGTACGATTATGTCTTCGTTCGTAGATTTTCATCTACGTTACAGACGTTTCATGAGTATGGAAAGACGCCTCAGGCGGCGTAGCCGGCTGCTTGTTGATAAAATTATAAAATTGAATTCCACTCACGGTCCAGTCCTTTCGAAGCGACTCAGTTGTTGGCCACTAAAGATAATTGAGTAAGGTATTTATTAACGAACAGGCAAACATTCGGTGAAAAGCACATAATAACTCTGTAAAATTGGCAGAAAATAAAAAAAGTAATAACTACAAAAACTAACGTTTGTCTCGGTTGTCGATCATCCCTGTTGTCATCCCTGGAAAATAAGCGAATTTTCACACAAAAGGTTTACAATTAGAATTGGTTAGTGATTTTTAAATTACAGTACATATTGATCGAGAAGCTGAAATCATGCGTTCAAAGGAGCGATCTAAAAAAATCTTATTTTTTTAATTAATAGAAGTTCTAATTGAACACTACCCCCATCCAAAATGAGCAATTAATCATTTAATGTAAAGCTGAGCCTCTTTAATGAAGGATATTAGTGGATACTGTACGAAGTGATCATTTCTACCGTAGTCGTGTATCCTTCGGTACGGGCGGCGGCTTCGGGAGAAGTTCACCATCAACATCCACTACATTATCAGAAATTCTGAAATCGGCAGTCGACGAAATAACACAGAAGAATATTCATTAAAGGATCGCAATCACTACAAAATCGTCGTTTTGCTTCGAGTTTACTTGAATTTAGTAAAGAATAAAGAAAAATACTTTACCAAAACCGAATAATTTGAATTCCAACTCAGGGGGGTGAACAAGTAGAAACGTAGTTCTCCTATACTACCGCGGGATTATGAAACGTGTAGTGATATGCCTGCAGACCCTTGCAGTATATGTAAAGATATAATATGCAGATATTTGCCGAAATAATTTGCATACTCCCGATCGGGAAGCAGCTGTATGAACACGTTTCGTGATCCTGCGGTAGTTAAGTAGAACTACTTTTTTTTCACTCCCCGAGTTGGAATTCAAATTATTCGGTTTTGGTAAAGTATTTGTCTCTATTCTTTACTAAATATAAGTAAACTCGAAGAAAAACGACGATTTTGTAGTGACTGCGATCCTTTAACAAATAAGAATTAGCACAACAATGCATTCTACTTCTTTACGAACACTTGTATTCTATTCCCAACATAATCGCTTACTACTTTATTTACCAAACACAAGCTTCCATAATTATATATTATGTTAAAGGGACGGGCCCATCAAAATAAACCTATAGTTTGCATGTTTTTATAATTTGTATAAAGGGGGTTTATTATAATATATGTACACTAAGTTACGGCTAGACTTTATCCCGCTGAAATTTTTCGGTGTCGATAAACTCAAAAGTATACCGTAGAAGACCAACAATTGCACCCTTATTTCCTTACCGCGTCTCCCGAGGATACCTCGCTCTGATTGGGACCCGGGAGACTATCTGTCCATATAGCCACATTCCCCCGGGACACGCGACAAGAAAATAGGGTGCAATTGTTGGTCTTCTACGGTATACTTTTGAGTTTATCAACATCGAACAATTTCAGCGGGATAAAGTCTGGCCGTAATTAGTGTACATATATTATAATAAACCCCCTTTATACAAATTGTAAAAACATGCAAACTATAGGTTTATTTTGATGGGCCGTCCCTTTAAAGTTGTTCTGGTTTAGGGCACTGAGTTCAGTACATATCTTTCACGCGGACACATTGTCTTGTACATCTCTAAACCATGCGATATTTTTCTGATTAGTGTTCTTTACAATATTATTCAATTACTAACGAGAATCCCTTGGTCTCGTCGATTCCAGGTGGAGGGGGGAATTCTTTGTCGTAGGCAAATCGTTCACTGTCTCTCCTCTCGGTCAGCTCCATTCTTTTACTATCGTCTCCAACTCTGACGTCATTCATTGCAAAATCGACCATTCCATCGGATTCTGGTTCATTTTTCTGAAGAAGTCTGAAAAGCGAAAAGGGAAGGTGAATATTAATGAGCTCCGATTCTTATTATGTTTGTTGTAGTCTTCCGGAAGTCCGGTAAATAAAGTAGTATAGCGCATTGGATACCCGTTCCAAAACCCTACATTATATACCGCGTGAGAAGCCGAACCTAGAGAATGTGCTCAGCCTGTGTGTGTTTCTCTCTTTTCATTTTAATTTACATTTCGCACTGTTTTTTTTTAATAAAGAGTTCAATATACATAAAGTTTGTTTAATTAAGACGGGCATGTTGTACTACAAAGAAACGCTGCTGAGCAACTTTAAAGGGACGGGCCCATCAAAATAAACCTATAGTTTGCATGTTTTTATAATTTGTATAAAGGGGGTTTATTATAATATATGTACACTAAGTTACGGCTAGACTTTATCCCGCTGAAATTTTTCGGTGTCGATAAACTCAAAAGTATACCGTAGAAGACCAACAATTGCACCCTTATTTCCTTACCGCGTCTCCCGAGGATACCTCGCTCTGATTGGGACCCGGGAGACTATCTGTCCATATAGCCACATTCCCCCGGGACACGCGACAAGAAAATAGGGTGCAATTGTTGGTCTTCTACGGTATACTTTTGAGTTTATCAACATCGAACAATTTCAGCGGGATAAAGTCTGGCCGTAACTTAGTGTACATATATTATAATAAACCCCCTTTATACAAATTGTAAAAACATGCAAACTATAGGTTTATTTTGATGGGCCCGTCCCTTTAAAGTTGTTCTGGTTTAGGGCACTGAGTTCAGTACATATCTTTCACGCGGACACATTGTCTTGTACATCTCTAAACCATGCGATATTTTTCTGATTAGTGTTCTTTACAATATTATTCAATTACTAACGAGAATCCCTTGGTCTCGTCGATTCCAGGTGGAGGGGGGAATTCTTTGTCGTAGGCAAATCGTTCACTGTCTCTCCTCTCGGTCAGCTCCATTCTTTTACTATCGTCTCCAACTCTGACGTCATTCATTGCAAAATCGACCATTCCATCGGATTCTGGTTCATTTTTCTGAAGAAGTCTGAAAAGCGAAAAGGGAAGGTGAATATTAATGAGCTCCGATTCTTATTATGTTTGTTGTAGTCTTCCGGAAGATCATTCTTTATTTATTGAGCTTTTCCCGGAATATCAATTACGATATGCCAATACCTCAACGACACGTTTTTCATAGTTTCTAATAACATCACTTTGAGTTGAGACTGTATTTGTATAAATATAGTTGTCAAGAACTAGTCAATTACGTCACTTCTCACTTAAATCCTACAATTTTATTGTCAAACATACATAAATTAGCTTACGCATAGAGACTTCGAGATTTGTGTATCGGCTGGATAGCAGGTTGTTGCGTTTCTTGTAGAGGAAAATCCACCATATGAAATGTTTAATGAATAAATACAATACGACAGTTAAGGTTTCAGCGAAAGAAGTTGGAATGAAATGAGAAAATACTACTTCAAGCAAGGCCTTCCAAAATACAGTATCACGTCACTCTAATACTGTAAATCGCATATAATAAGCATAGTCGGCATGCTATATAGAAATGAATAAAAAATTAGTACTATCATTACCATTTCCTCATCTTTCCTCTCAATTTCTCGCGGCACCTTTTCATTTGGGCGATCAAGAATCTTGGCCAAACGCTGAAGGAACAATTACAATCAAAGAATTTTGCCTGATTGTACTACATGGTAATAATATAATTCTGAAAGCTTAAAAATGGTTCTACATTTTATAATGTATAATAAAATACTTCTCACATCTATATTGGGAGGTTTTCTTCTGATTTCCCCCAATTGATGATCACGGCATATTCTGAGTTCTTTATTCACCGCGCAAGCTGCTCTGATAATATCCTCACGATTACTTCCTAAAATAAAAAATTAAGACCACGTCACTTGTGGGTAGTCCTCTACTTAACAAAAACTTCGCTATAATCAACTCTCCACTAATTCGCCGAGCCACCGTCAAAAAAGAATATATTAAAAAAAATAACGACAAATGTTACCTTGTGTAGGCGATGCATAAAGTATTAACGGAATGAAAATGATGTAGCAATTATGGAAGACCATGGATAGTGTATCCTCTGCTCAGGGCACCTCTAGCCCCCTCTTAATTTGGGTGAAAGACACAAATAGAGGACTTGACTGTTTTTATGCCACTACTCTTCGTGTAAAATTCCTGTTTTTGCGTAAGCTGAGAAATAACTCACTTTATTAATGTAGTACATTGTTTTTCGCATGTGACAGTCATACCCTAAAGCAAAGCGGCAAAATAAGGTATTCGTTGCAAAAAAAAATACCACGTTTTCCAAAACACACCGGAAGGATGAAAAGAATTTACTTGTAAAGCACATTTTTTGATACTACTTGGAATTAAATTTTTACCTCCTGAACTAAAATAGACGAATGCAATTTTTTTTTCAATTTTCAGGCGCAATATAAATATTCACGCGCCGTATTCAGCAATTTACCATACCCAGCCATACGCAATAATCTACCGCAGTTGTCACGCCCCTTCGCGCTGATTGGTCAATAACACAATTGCCACGCCCAAGATAGCATATTGTCCAATCATAGCGTAGGGGCAGGACGACTGCGATAGATTGTTGTGTATGACTGGCTATTTATGGTAAATTGCTGAATACTGCGTGAATATTGCGCCCGAAAATTAAAAAAAATTTCATCCTACTATATTTGAGGCGGAGAACCAGATGGAGTCATCAACAGTAGGGGTTATCTGAAATGGGCCTGACCCTTTAAGCGCAATGCCTAAGGGCAACCTTTTGTGTATTTTATACATGTTCAATAAGTTTATACCATATCTGCTATGGTTGGAATGCTTGTTTGTTCTTATAAATTCGACTGACACGGTTACGTCACGGTCACGGTTCTAGTAAATCACTTATAAATTTTGCATAGCATATTGTTCAAAGGGTTTTTGCAGGCATGTTTTTGGTCATATTGTAGTTTCTCGCAGTATGCTGAAATTGAAACGGCCATTTAGGTATTTTGTAGGACATCACTTATAGCTTAGACGAGAGTAGATGGGTTTCATTGTTGGGTTTCATATAGTTTTGGAACTATTGTGACAGCCTAGTACTAAAACAGGCTTTGGCTTGAATATGGTCTAGTTATCTTCTCATAAAGTTGCGAGTCGGATATTTAGTAAAAAATATCTGCAAAAAGAGACCAATTTTTGTATCGTGAAAAAGAGAAAAGGAGAAAAAGAGTTGAAAAAAAGAGTGTGAGTTTTCGGTTCTTTTTTATAAACGGCAAAAAGTGAACAATTATTACAATAGAGGCGTGGCGGCGCATATTCTTCTTCTGAGCCAGTTATTGATTTATAAAATTCAAAATCGGCGAACGTAAACCGATTACTTTTGAAGGCCAACAAAGAAACTTTTACTTTTTTTTTTACTGATTTTAAGTAAAATAACGCAATTCAAAGCAGAACCAAAAAAATGCGGTTTCTTTGGAAGATATCCTGCTCAATTAATACTTCTGATCAGTACCAAATTTGGTTAAAAAAAAAGATAACAAACTGATATAGACATCGTGTGCCACAACCGTATATGTTGTGTAGAATAGTAGAATCGACGGCGGACTAGTGTACAACGAGCTTTTCTTATTGTGCACTTCAAGATCGGAATGCCAGAACTACCGGCCGATTAGTTTAAAGGGTCAGGCCCATTTCAAATGACCCCTATCTTTGATGATTCCATCTGCTTCTCCATGTCAACTATAGTAGGATGCAATAATTTTCTAATTTTCAAGCGCAAAATGCACACACTATTCGGCAATTTACCATGGCCAGTCATACCCAACTATCTATCGCAGTTGCCACGCCCCTTCGCGCTGATTGGCCGATATCGCAATTGCCGCGCCCAATAGAGCATATTGCCCAATTAGCGCGAAGGGGCGTGACAAATGCGATAAATAGTTGGGTATGACTGGCAGGGGTAAATTGCTGAATACTGCGTGAATTTTGCACTTGAAAATTAGAAAAATATTGCATCCTACTATATTTGACATGGAGAAGCAGATGGAATCATCAAAGATAGGGGTCATTTGAAATGGGCCTGACCCTTTAACATCCCCATTATGCAGAATTTTTGAAGGTTTTATGTCTAGATCGATTCGCAACTCGTTCAATGACCGTTTTGAACCACAACAATTCGGGTTATTAAAAAAGCGAAGCTGTACAACTCAATTACTTGGCGTTATCTCAGACTGGACAATGGAAGCCTGACCTAGCTTCCAAAAAATATGTAGATTCCGTTTATTTTGACTTTGAATCGGCATTTGATATTGTTCCCCATGTCCAGCTTATTCATAAAATTAGTTGTTTCGGGTTTCCCCCGACCCTTGTTTACTGGATAGCTCAGTTTCTAGACCAAAGACGGGCATATGTTTGTATAGGTGGTGCTAGCTCAAGTGACTGGGTAGTACAAAGCGGAGTTCCACAAGGAACAGTCCTGGGTCCACTACTTTTCATTATCTACATTAATGATATCGCTAGAAGATTAGATTCCCTTGATGTAAATTACGCCCTTGTTGCAGATGATTTGAAAATATATAGTACGGACAGCTCTCAACTACAGCTCGCAATAGATGCGATTTTTGCCTTGTCACAAACTTGGGGCCTACCTCTGGCACTTAATAAAATAAACGTACTTCACCTGGGTAAAAACAACCCACAATTAACTTACCAAATCAGTGATTTTGACATTTCCCCTACTGAAACCATTCGGGATCTAGGTATACTTGTCGACCGCAATCTTAGTTTTTCCGCGCACATTCACAGAATTGTCCGTCTTACGACCGTGCGCGCTCGACAAGTTTTGAGAGTGTTCAAGTCGAAAAACATAAAATTGTATGTCTGTATCTTAAAGACATTTTATTGAAGTGTTCTGTCCAAAAGAAAACAGTGCCCTCTGTAAACTTCTCGAAAAACCAATACGATTTTACACTCGTGTCGCTTGCAGACGCTGTAATATAAGATTTTCTTCCTATCAGAGTCGTCTTAAAATCTTCGATATTGATAGTCATTGTGTTAGAAGAATAAAGCAAGATTTAATCACAGCCTTTAAACTAATCAAGGAAACTGGACCCATGTTCTCAGAACCACCGATTTACTTTGCTTGCAGACACTACGACTAGAAGTTTAAGGCAGCACAACCTTACAGTCAAAAGCATTCGTGACATGTACAGGGATTCCAATTGGTTCTTCAAACGCGTTGTGCGTAGAATTAATCGTCTCCCCAAAGGAGTGGCTAATTAAAAGTCTCTTGAGGAATTTAAATTCTCATTTAAATAACATGCCAGTTGACCTTTTTAATCGCTTAATTTAATTTTCACGTCGAAATTTCCGCTCTTTAGTATTATTTTTTCACTTTGTTTTGTATTTTCGCACCGCGTGCGTAGCTGGGAGAGGCCCACGAGAAAAAAGTTGTTTTTGCTTTGCTTGAACAGAACGTCCGGGATTTCAGAAATATTACCGTGAAAACCGCATTTCTTTATGCCTTGAACTCGCAGAGATATTTCACGGCAAACAGTTCGGCCAGATACCGTAGTCAAAAGGGTTAAAATACGTTTTTACGGTTTATGTCCATCCATTAGCATTCTTTCCCTACATAATTTGTTAAACGAATGAAAAACATTCCTACCATTATAACAAAGCGTTTCCAATACTTTAATACCCGAAAAGAGCACAAAATGATTCTCACTACGGTACCTGACCGAACAGTTTGCCGGGGAATATCACTGCGAGTTGTAGGCGTAAAGAAATGCGGTTTTCACAGTAATATTTCTGAAATTCCGAACATTCTGTGCAAGTAACATGGGAAAAACTTTTTTCTCGTGGGCCTCTTCCTTTAAACGCGCCTAGCCCGTGTGTGTTTATCTCTTTTTTGTTTGTTAAATCGTATTGCTTGAATAAAGAGTTATATGTGGGCAGCAGCACAAGCTTCTGTGTTGGCAATTTTTTGGTTCTGCTTTGAATTGCGTTATTTTACTTAAAATCAGTAAAAAAAAAGTAAATCTTTCTTTGTTGGTCTTCAAAAGTAATCGGTTTACTTTCGCCGATTCTGAATTTTCTAAATAAATAACTGGCTCAGAAGAAGAATATGCGCCGCCACGCCTCTACTGTAATGAATTGTTCACTTTTTGCCGTTTATAAAAAAAGAACCAAAAACTCACACTCTTTTTCACGATATAAAAATAGCTAGCACTTTTTAATTTTTTTTGTCGCGTAATTGCGTATTTGCTTAAAAATCATAGTATGTACTTGGTGCTGTTGGCGACTATAAGTAAGTCAATATTATGTTTTCTAGTGCTTGAGTATTGTCTAGCTCTGGAGTACACGCGCACTTTAAGTTTGAGTTGCCAATTTGAGTGCACATGGATTTCATGATTGGGAAAACGCCACCCAGAGAAAACAAGAAGGAACGTTTTATTTCCTATATAATTGTCATCACATATTAGTGCACTGTTATACTTCGGCGAACATACTGCAAATAAATCTATGCGTGCCTAATTCGAAAGAGAAGTAAAAAATATTACTTTAAATGTTTTCAACTTGAATTGGTAACAATCGAGGTAAAAGTTGCAAAAGTATAATAATTCTTAAAATATAGTTAGAGGAGAGTCAATAGCAAATAAAAGAGGAAACAAATTGGGAAGATATAAGTGAATAAGTTCAACAAACTAACATGAATATACCATATGAAATACGGTAACCCCGTTTCGACCCTTCGCATACGAGGATTTTGCCACCGTTGGGTCTCATCAGTGCGATGACGGTAGGCTTAGGCAGTGAGTGAAAGAAAGGTAAAGTAGATATTGAGAAAGGGATAGAGAGACAAAGGTTATAGAGTATGTGAAGAAACATATAAGGTTATAGAGTAAAAAAGGGTACAAAATTAATAGTAAAACCGAATAAGAAACTAACCTTGATACCGCGGGTGTAATAGTACCTGAATATCCTTACAAAAAGGGACAAGTAGAGAATTAATAAACAAAATGCAGAAGAAAGTATAAAACTAACCTTGGATATGTCCTCAAGCAAAATAACTAGGTAGGAATATATCAATAAGTAAGAAGTACTACGAAAGGGTATGGAGCAATGCAAGACGAGGACGAGAGCAATGGGAAAGGGATGTAGTGTGTAGTATGATCGGGTAAGAGTGCATGACATAAACCTAGTGATAGAATATATAGGTAAAGTTTATGAACTATGTGGTCTGTTGAAAAGAATAAGTTATCCATAAGTGAAAATAGAATGTCGTAGATTACGGTTACAAAGTTTTGCATAATAGGGAAGAATCGACAGAAATGCAAAATTAAAGGTTGTCGACCCAACTGTTGAGACTTTTAGTAGAGGTATCGTATTTAAGACTAATAATAGGGTACTTATTAAATGATTTTTTGATAGTTTTGAGTACAACTTCTTTGGGGTAATTGTTGGAGAGCAGCTTGATAATGAACCAATGGATCTTGGATTTGAAAGAAGTAAGCTGGGAAGTACATCTATGAATACGTATTACTTCACCTTGGATACAGTTTACTTTAATATGGTCACATATATGACTGTCATACATAGGAAATCTTATAACGTCAAAACTATAATCATCAGTTTTATTGTATAAATTGATAGTCCAATTATGTGTAGACCTAGCAAGGGCGAGATCGAGAAAGGGAGCGGAGGAATCAACAGTATTGGCCGCTTCGAGAATGAGCGAGCTAGGATAGATGGAATCAAGTATATCGAGAATGTTATCATCATTATAGAAAATAGCTATGTCATCCATATATCTGAACATGGACATCTTATAGCCGAGGGAAGAATTCAAAAAGCTTTTAAAGTATTTAATTCAATCATACAAAGAGATAAATCAGCAAGTAAAGGAGAAGAGTTACCTCCCTGAGGAACTCCTTTGATCTGGTGGAAAATAATGCCCTGGAATACTAGATAACTATTTTTAACTATGTAGCGTACCATGTTTTTAACTTCATTTGAAGAGAAAAGTTAGTAGACGGAGCATCAGTATAGTAACTTTTCTTAAATCCTACGCTAATAAGAGATTTACCGGAGTTTTTAAAGCATATATCGTTAGTTCTAGGATGCTATCAATGACACAATCATGAGGTAAGTTGGTAAAGAGACACTAAAGTCCAAGACTTTGACTTTATGGAAACGATGTATAAGTGTAGAATTACTAATGCAAATGGAATTATCTATAGAAATGAAATTAGTTTTATTACTGCTCCAAGTTTTACTAGCATTACAGTAGTTTTTAAAATGCAAACGGAAATGTTTCAGTATTTTCTGAAGAGTAATCGAAAGGTTTTTGAGAGAGTTGTGTTTAGCAGCTGTGATGTAACGCATTTTAATCGATTTTTTATGCAATTTAGGAACTGCGTAAATGTTAGGAAGTTTGCGATCGGTATCAGAACATTTTATATTAAGAATGTTGGAATAATAAATATGACGGGATACAATGCTGTCCTGTGACTCGAGATTATACGGAGAGTAAGTATCGTTACCTTTATATTCGAATGAACCGTTTTCGTTTTTAGCAATACCCAATTCTTTATGAAGGAAGTGTGAATATAAAAGAGGGCAAGAGAAAAAAAGTTAGCGGACGCCTATCTACGCATGTAATAATAACTGTCTCTTAATATGGTTAATTTCTTTGTAAATAGAGCAGTTAGAGTTAACATGAGGTTTACGAAACCTTGGATGACTTCATTTAACTTTTCCCATATGGGAAGAGAACAATTAAGCGTACTAGTATATTCATTGAGGTTTTTAGACAAGTCATTGAAAAGTACGTGTAAATGTTCTTCTAGTATTTTACTGGAAAAGGTTCTCTGAACTTGGTTCCTTTTGAAAGAAGAGTTGTGGCTCTAGGGTAGCGGGATTCAAATATTTTGCAATTTCCAGAGATTATATGAAGAGAACCGTCGATATCGATTTTTTCTTTAGTGTTACAAAAAGAAAGGTAATCCTTACAATTACAATGAACGTGGTTAACAGTAGGGTTGTTAGCAACAGTCTTGTGATTAAATAGCGAGGTCCTAAAGGAATGCTATATTGATTTTGGTAGCAAATACGAGGTAAAAATGGAAGTGGGATATTATTAGAGATGAAAGTGTTACGGATGAATCTATTTATGGCGTATTTGAGATTAAAGCCTCTAGAATCGGTACAAATAAAGGGAATTTTGATGCGAAAATCCGGTTTAGACGGCTTGGTATTTCTATCTTTCAAAGGTTTAGAAGCACAAGAATTGCCACATATTGCTTCTACATTACGTCTGAAATAACTATTGCCACATATTGCTTCTACATTACGTCTGAAATAACTAGAGTGTTCATTAGAGAAATAATTTCGAACCAGGATCTTTTTAGTAGATTTAGCCAACCGGTTTTTGAGAGAAACAAGTGTTTGGAAATCAGTAGGATGGGAGAGGTTTGGAGGAGTAGTATTAGTAGACAATCTACGTTTTATTTTATTACGGGGACCTCGGTTTTTAGGCGGCCGAATTATATTAAGACAGAAATATGGAATGTTATTATTACCAAGATTTTTCTTAGAGTAGTCACTAATGAGTCCGAAACCTTTAATATGATCAATAATGACAAAACTGTTCTAGAATAAAAATAGAAATGCTGAAATACAGGAAGACATTTACTAAGTATTTTATCGTGCTGGCGGTTTCCGGTGAAATGGTTCTTTTGTCCCGGCTGGGCTGATTGTGAATGTGATTTGAAAAGGGGAGAGCGGTGAACACGTTTACACCTAGGGCTGGCTCGGGGAGTTCAACTGATCCTATTTACTCCGGGGTGCGCTCTGTTTAAATCCCTTTAAAAGTCAGAGTGCCCGCGAGTGGACATCAAGTGGACAAGACAGACATCTAGAGTAGGTTGCGAAAGATTCAGTAAAAGCTAACATGTTGACTACTTCTGTGTGTCATATGAGACAGCTTAAATTTGTTGAAGAGTTCCTGTCAACGCATCTTCTTTCATAGGTAAAACGTTTATAAAACATAAACAAAAAAGGGTTGAAAAGAAGAAAATCGAAAAGCAAAAATGGTACTCAAAAACTGATCAATTTGGCGGATGTTCAATATCATCCATATTCATAATTATTGGGAAATCGTTGAAGACTTTATTTATGGTATTTACTTCGCAATATTTTATGCGCATCAGATTTATTATGCATAGGCAAATAAGGAACGGGAAGCTAAGCTACTGAATCTATAGCTACCATTTTACGCCCAGGGACCATTGAACAACAGCTGTCGAGTAAATAGGACGCTAAGCCGCTACAAGTGATTGCCAATTGTAAAACACAAAGTTAGGATGATGCATGTAAAATTTCGGTATTTTTAGGTGTCGACGCACGATTGCGCACAACCCGGCCGGCTCTGCGACAGGCCAAAGTGTCCAGACTGATGTTCAGTGGATTTAAACACAACTGGACAAACTTGCAGACGAATCGAACGGTACGTTTCCGCAGTGACTGAAATTATGTTGTCAACGGCGTATTTATTTTCATCTATTAGTTGTGAATCCTCTTCACTGTTGAATAAGGAAATCTTAAGTTATAAGTCTAACAAGGCACGACGTTGTATTTTGAGCGTCATTTGTGTGTGAATGTGTTTGTAGGTGTGGGCGTGGGTGTGTGCGGTACATTTGTGTGGTGGTTTAAAAACTATACAAAAAATTGTTCTTTATGAATACCTTTAGCAGAATGATAATCATCAAAGCGTCGACAAATGAATAACAAGCTATAACCATGAAAATGTAATCACCAAAGTTGTAAAGAGGCACTCCTGAAGTTTCTTTTAATTGGTCGCTTTACTGAGCTCGACATACCACCAATACTGTGAATTCGCAACACCTTGCCGGTAGAATAGAAACACTCGATTTAATAGAAATTAAGTTTGCGGAAGCCGCATCATACGCTTTCGACGTCAACAGGGAACATTTTTACCCTGGTTGTAGAAAACAAAAGATTCTTCACATACCTGAACTGGCGGTGGTACAAATTGTAAAGAATACTGGCAGATATCCGAAAATTAGCGGTGTAATTGCCTAAATTTTGTTGGAAATTAAACTGTGCGCAAGCCATTTCAACGATAGATATGCTCCTGGGGTTACGGTAGATCATCGGCAGGTCGGTGAACTAAACTAACCTGTGAGACGAGGACTCGCACCATTGTTTCATACAACATTTTTGCGCTCGAACTCATCACAGTTCTCCCGATCGTGCGATACCGGAAATTAAATGAGTAGTTTGATTTTTTTCCAAGTGCTTTGTAGTTGGCAGTAGGCGCGCCACAAGCGCGCGGCTCGTGCGCCCATTTCACCTTGCGCGCACCTGTGAATCCCTGCAAACACAACGCGCTCCGGCTAACGGTGGAGTTTGCTCCTGATATGTAGCAGCCAATGTACCGTACAGCTTCAAACTATAGTAACCTACAATTTCATCGCCAAGACGCAAGACGCTAGAAAAGCACAGGAGAGAAGTAGCAGAAATAGAATTGCTCCCGTTGTATATCTCCCAGTGTTCGTATAAGTCTCTTCAGAGTTACCAACCTAAAAGAAATTTTAGTTACCAAACCTAGCAGAAATAGAATTGCTCCCGTTGTATATCTCCCAGTGTTCGTATAAGTCTCTTCAGAGTTACCAACCTAAAAGAAATTTTAAAAGGCAAAAAAACAACATATTGGAGTAGCTCATTCAAACTTGAAAATGCAATCCAATGAAATCAGTTTCTATTCTCACAATTGTGTTTGCCATCTCCTAGCATAAATCCATAAGTGAAACAACTCCACACTAATGGTCAAACAGTCAGGCTCTCGCAAAACAAGTGTTCGATTTTAACTAGCTTTTGAAAACCTTAATTGAATAAGACTAAAAAAGGGCAAAGCGAAACAACATTGTATATTCAAAACAATAAGAAAGTAGTCCTTTTTCACCTGAGCGTATTTTTTTAAATAATGTTGCTCGTATACCTGCAAGATAGCACCAAGATATCCCAGATCTTCAACGTTATTTACTGTTGAAAGATCATCATGTTTAGAAATTATCAACGCGATTATGTTGTGACCGTGCTCGGAAGGCTGAAAATAATGTGCAATTCTTATTTTATAGTGGTATGACACTTGGTTTTTATATGTATACAGGTATACAGGTAGAGCGGACCACAATTGGGCATCATTCTGTGCCATCTCTGCAGGGCAGGGCACGGATTTCGAATAATCTGGTTACACAGCCCGCACGTCCAGAAAAGGCTTCAACACCGCAAACCGTAACGCTTCAAAGCGAAATGCTAGCTCCCTTGGAAAATTTTCATATGATAAGCAAATCCTATGTATCCTATGATAATTTTGTACTATCGTCCACGGCAATCGTACAAAATTAGCATTGGATACATAGGATTTGCTTATCGTATGCAAATTTTCCAAAGAGGCTAGCAATTCGCTTTAAATACGAAAGTAGGTACCCACTTGGAAAAAGTAGATCGCGACTCCAGCAAAAGTAGACGCATAGACTAGAGAGCAAACAGCGATGAGCATGATATAGAGAGGATTTTCGAATAAAAATCGCCAGTGTCTGTGAGAAAACACATCAGTAAATCATTATTATGGGAAAGACTAGATTTATATATATGTCCATAGTTAGTTGTGCTTTCATTCAAGAAGCCTATATATAGAAGGCCTTACTTTACTCTGAATTATGTAATTGAAAGAAAGCCCTAGGCAGCAGGAGTCAGCGAGCTACACGGCCCACTGATACCACAAGGTCGGTATTGAATGTATCATATATCTGCCTGGGTTTGTAATACTATGCTACTTTACAAAACAGGCGAGCATATTATCGTAATGTTTGAATTAGTGTGGTTGTCTGGGCTGAAAAAAGAAAAAGACATCAATTTAGTCAAGTTGGGTTGGGACTTGGCAAGGATAAATGAACTCACCCAGTAATCTTAGAATACCTGCACAGACAGTGCACAGTCAGTAGCACAATCGATTGAGCAAAAGAGTGGAAAAACCAACAAACAGCGATCATACTGATATTATAACCAGCATTCCAAAAACGACGACTAAAGATTATAACGCCGATTTCATCGACGATAATTTCCTGAAAGTGGCAGTTTTTTTATATTTATTATAATTTTAATTAAGTAATTGATACCAACTGGAATTACTGGAAAGCTCTAATGTCGAAGAACGTAAATTCTCATTTTGACGATAGTTGTATGCCAGAGGCCAACTGTCCGACTTGTTCGTAGGTTAGGGTATAAATGCCCCAAAATTCAAATAATTTTGAAGCGTATCTTCGGACACGTACGGTGAAGACCCTTAGGTACTTACGTCCATTTTACCGTTAAATCGAAATACCGGTCGGTTTTTGAAACCCAGCGTCGACACCTGCATTTTCATACATCATATGCAAATGAGTGTAAACACATGGAATAAAAAGCCTCCCCAATTCGACCCGAATTAGCATAAGTGCATAAGAATGCAGTTGTCCACGACGCGTTTTAAAAATCGGGTGGTATTACGCTTTAATGTCCCTTCAAACCTTCAAACTCTCAAGCGACATACCATAACGTTGAACTTACCAAGTCCACAATAAGATGCACACACGCATAGTAAATATTATAAGAGGCGACGACGAAAAGCATTTTCTTATATCCATGACACATTGTCGATTTGTCGGCTATGATCGCCGAGATAAGCATCAGATTAGTAAACACTCCAATTATACAGAAACTCTTGGTGCAAAGCCGTATGCCAGGAATAGCCATTGGTCCGTTAGCCCTATCAGTTAATGTTTTAATTCGTTATTAGAATAGCACATGATCATTAAGTCACATCAATCAAAGAAAATAAAGAAGATTGAAGTTGCTTACGACAGAAGAAATGTAGCAATTTTTTTTCAGAGCGAAATACCGACCGGTTTTTGAAACGCATTGAGTACAGCTGCTTTCTTATGCAGCTTATGCGACTTATGCCTCATGAATATAAATTAGCATAAAAAATCGAGCTAAATTCGAGCAAATGAGCATAATACGTAAGAGTTCGGTTTTCCACGTTGAAAAACCGGCCCGTGTTTCGCTTCAATGCTTTCAAATTTTACTGTAAGCTAGAGGCGCAAAATATCAAAATAAGTTACCGCAGACGCTAAATACGGAAAAGTACAAATGGAAGTATACTGTACCAGCCGTTCGAAGAGCCCTACGGGCTCTTCTCCGACTGGAGGAATCGGCCTTCGGCCGATTGTTTCCCTATTTAAAAAAAGGATTGCTGCAATTTAAAAAGTTAACTCTCGTCTCTTTCTCCTCCCACACATTCACACGTCTCTGATTGTGGAAACGTATAATAATCAGTTTGGATCACCACTCGACTAAGGCTACCATGCAAATTTGCTATTGAAGGTGCTGTATGTAGGACAGAGGATTATACTTGTGATAAGCTAGCATAGCTCAGCAGGTAGAGCGTTGGACTGTGAATCGAGAGGTTCTGCGTTTCTGTGGGTTCGAATCTCGCCAGCGGCAAAGGTTTTGTATGCTCTTTCGATCGAAGAATTTTCTTTATGAAGGGATTTCGTTGTGCACATAAAAACAAACCCGTGACAAACTCTTCTCCTTTATATAATAAGATATATATACTGTATATGCCTACAATGCGAGACCCTAAGGCTTATCCAATTAAATAACGAATTAGCTATGTACTTTCGCATCTGCAGCGTATGCCCTTGCTGTAATTGCTTAGTTGCTGTTTAATTTCGCATACAGTAATAAGACCTGTATTTATTGGAATGAGTACTTCAGTTTCATAATTGTTTACGTAAGATGCATTTGTGATTTTTATCTGTAGAAAACACGGGACGTAAAAAAGAGATTTTTTAGGCTCGCTCACCAGAAACCACTCCCACATGGGAAACCAAAAAATCCGATTTCACCCCGACCAAGTCCGTCAAAAAATCGGGCCTTGATCGTGGCGAAATCGGGGGTTTTTGGAGAATGATCGTGGCGAAATCGGTTTTTTTTAAAGAATCGGGGCGAAGACTTGATCGGCTTTTTGGAGGGGATTTTGAAACAATCGTTGCGAAATCGGGGTTTTTTGAAAGAACCGTGGCGAAATCGGGGTTTACCCTTTCCTGTGCAGATCAGAGAATTGTGCATAAAAACATAATGTTTAGCAAAATAAATTTACTCCATAGTTGTTGTCTCGTGAGCCTGACTCTTTAAAAAATACGGGATAAAACCGAGTGAGTTTATTTGGCAATACTTAATCTTAGAACAGATACGCCATATAAATAGAAGTGTGCTAGGCTCATTAACAAAAAAAAAACATGTAGAAATATCTTTCTCGGATTCCCTGAGGACAAGAGTGGGAAAAATTTCGTATTGTTTTCTTAGCGATGAAATACAAGAGGGCTCCAAAGTCCAAAATATAGAAAACATGCCAATTACAGTAAGCAAACTATATCGCGAATAAGAATAGTCGTGCTATGATACAAAATTCACAATTAGCTCACCAGTTTCACATAAGGTAAAACAAGGGTTTGATCGTTGAAAAACTCACGCTATTCAAAAAATGCTACCACATAACCGCGTAGAATTTATCACCGATTGTGTAACGCAAAATGGAAAGAATATCTGTTCTACGTATTGTGCTTCAGGAAGTGACGTCAAAAGATACCGTAGATAAAGGTCCAAGCACGATCCAACACTCAAACTTTGTTGGCCTTCGCTGAGCCACCAAACACTAACTGAATGTTTCCATACAAGAGACTAGTGCGATTGTGAATTTTTTTGTGCTTCATGGCCATTGGTCCCAAAATAAAATTGTACTTTTTTGCTTTAACTTTCCTGCAAATATAAATTGAAGATAAGTCCGATAAGTGGTCGTTGGTGTAAATTTCATGAAAATGCTACTCCACGTACCCAGGGGACTCCGGGCCTACCGTAGCTTTAATGGGCAAAAACACAGACTACGCTCAAGTTCAGACTAAACAGAATGCAATTACAATACGCTTACACCAAACAGTCATAGATATCCCCATGAGTCATGATGGGTATGGTTTTGCTTATGCGTATGTATTATAAAGTAGACATGCAAATAAGTGGAATAAGTAGACATGCACATGCATAACTTTTTTTCAATAATATTTATAATAAACACCCGTAGTCGTAGTGCAAAAAGTCTAAACATTCAAAAATAAAGTAGTGCGAAAAAGGCCGCCAAATTGAGGTTCATGAAAGCCAACCAAGGCACTATTTGTTGCTGAAAATGTATCAAGTCACAATGTATCAAGGGATCGGTTCACCTTAAATTGGGTCTGTTTTTTTTGTTTCTTTCTTTTCTATAAGGGATAATAAAAATTTGGAATACAAAAAGTAGTGTTCAATTTCAATACTCACGAAGATATTGGGTGATAAAGTAGTGGATTGATCGGCCCCAAATGCAAAAAGGGTAACTGTCTCTATACAAACAAGGCAGGACAATTGCCCTTTTTGCATATCGGACCGATCAATCCACCACTTTATCACCTAATATCTCCGTGAGTATTGAAATAGAACACTACTTTTTGTATTCCAACTTTTTATTATCTCTTATAGAAAATAAAGAAACAAAAAAACAGACACTATTTAAGGTTAACCGATCCCTTTAAAGGGTCAGGCCCATTTCAAATGACCCCTATTTTTGATGATTCCATCCGATTCTCCATGTCAAATATAGTAGGATGCAATATTTTTCTAATTTTCGAGCGCAAAATTCACAGACTTTTCAGCAATTTACCATGGGCGGTCATACCCAACTATCTATCGCAGTTGTCACGCCCATTCGCGCTGATTGGCCAATATCGCGATTGCCACGCCCAACAGGGCACATTGGCCAATTAGCGCGAAAGGGCGTGACAACTGCGATAGATAGGTGGGTATGACTGGCAATGGTAAAATGCTGAATGCTGCGTGAATTTTGCGCTTGAAAATTAGAAAAACATAGTATCCTACTATATTTGAAATGGAGAAGCAGATGGAATCATCAAAAATAGGGGTCATTTGAAATGGGCCTGACCCTTTAAAGGGAGAGGCCCATGAGAGAAGAGTATTCCCCAATTTACTTGTACAGGATGTCCGGAATTTCGAAAAAATTACCTGAAAACCGCAGTTCTTCGCACCCAGGTTCGCATAATTATTCCCCAGCAAACTCTTCCAAGGTGCCGTACATGGAACCAAATTTTGAGTTTTTTGGGCATTACAGCGTTGGAGACCCTTTATTATCGTAGGAATGATGTTCATTCGTTTAAAACATTATTATATAGAGAAAAAATGTTAACGTACGGATACAAACCGTACAAACGTACTTTCACAGTCCGGACTACGCTATCTGGTGGAACAGTTTGCCGGGGAATAACTCTGAGAGTTCTAGGCGCAAGGAAGTGCGGTTCCACAGTAATATTTCTGGAATTCCGGACATTCTGTGCAAGTAAACCGAGGAAGCTTTTTTTTCGTGGGCCTGTCCGTTTAACTTCTATTAACTTCAAACACCGCTGAAAGGAGAAGTTTCAACAAAAATATGAGCAAAAACGCTTAACCATCAATCGATGAGAAAAAAAACAATTTGGTTGTAGCTAATATATATGAATCCCCGAGTAAAAAATTCGACAACTAAGCGCACAACAAACTGAAATAAAAAAATATGTCTTTCCCTAAAGATGAACTAAAAATACTAACAATAAGTTAGCACGGAAAGACTTACTCTTAGGCTTCGATTCAGATGCTACATCTATAATTATCATATTAGAGTAAAGCTTATTAAAAAAATTATTAATAATTACTATTACAGTAACTCCTAATAAAGTATTATCCTAGAAAAGGAATGCGCATACGCTAAAAAAATTTACGGGAACATAACCAGTATTTATCGTAAGGCCACGATATTCGTTCTAAAAAGTCTAAATAACAATCTAACTTTCCTAAAACACTCGAGCAATTACCTATTAAAGAAAATGACCGTGCAAATTAATCTATATTTTGTTTGTACTGTTGGCTATTCATATACGTTGGGCCTTTGCCACTAAAAAAAACCTACATTTTCTCATAAAATTCACCCCAACATTTCTTCGCTGTTCTTATATTCGCAAAGATGCCAGCTTCCAGGTTCGAAGTTCGAAGCCACCGATTTAACAACGTTACCAACAGACCAGCCAGCGGTTGGCCGGCGGCTACCGTGGTTTGCGGCTATTAGTGAGTTGCCATCCCTACCAAATGTTCACGAGAATGTCGTGAAAATTTGACAAAGGAACGAATCGTGTTCGAAAAAGTCGAACATCTTGAACAGAACAATATCCTCCTTCACCACAGAGATTGTCCACTGAAATAAGGAAATTGTGAGGATTATATACACAGAAAAAACTTTACCCCCACAGAATATTTTGATACTTTGGCCTACTTCGCAGGGTTGGGCTAGGTCTAGGTTATATAATAGGTAAAGCTAGCATATCATGGATTCACTGTTGAAATACCATACCTCAATTGACGGCAAAAGCGCCATTAATTCTCCGAACCGGCATTCCCAACTTTCGTGGCCAATCGACCTAAAAATGAATTGAACTCACTTGTTTTTAAGACATTTTATTCAGGTTTTTGTGCGCATAAAATTTACTATAAAAATCGATTATTAAACTGACACTATCTTATTATATAAAAGAGTAACTGATATCGTAATTTGCATACCGATGTGCGTTACGAAAATGCAAATATCGTGTTCGGGTATAAAAAGAGCTTCGTAGCTCAATATCGAAGTATGCATATGCAATTGTTTCCTATTATGTGAATTTCTTATGATACGTTGGAAACTTTGTATACAAGTATGCCCATGCTACTAAACCAATTATATTTCCATGTAAGTCGCCTCAGGCGGCGTGAGCCGACTGGTCTTATTATATAAAAGAGTAACTGAAGAGCGCGCTAGTACCCTGTTTACGAAAGTTCCATTTGAATAAAATGTTCCGCAGTATAAAAAGGGTGGAGAGGCAAACAAAGCTCTATGCAAAAGAACAACTTTGTGGTTGACTTTTTCACAAGAGTTTCATCTACGTTTCAGACACTACATAAGTATGGAAAGAAGCATTCAGGGCGGCGTAGCATAGCCGTCTGTTACATTATATTTTGCAAAACAACATTTGGACTAACTAGTGAAAATGAGAAACTTTAATTAAAATCCATAAACATTTTTGCGAACTCACCCATAGTAAGCCTTGAGGTCTCGAAATATCCTCGCACGCTCATTTTCGGCCAGTGCCACAGTCGTTTCGTCTTCACTGTAGAGGTCTGAACAAGAAATTTGGATATTCATTCACGTTGAATTTCTAGATTATCGCCAGAAACTTGTACAAAAATGACAATATTATTATAATAATGATACTCTTTTAAATATACGAAATATAAATATAAAATAGAAATACAGAATAGCTGACTACTACTGTTATTATGTTTCATTTATTATGTGTTTTTTATAACACAATCTGCATGGTACATTGCGTTCTTTGATTGTCTTTGTGCGTAATAAAGTACTATTATTATTATTATTATTATTATTATTATTATTTTTTTTTTACTCTTTGCAAGAGCGCATGCTGAAAACTCGAGAAAACCAAACAGGGCAAGAGGTCATACTTTGGTAATTACTTATATTTGATAATATGTATAGGGTGGCTCATTTATTTAGCTCTTTATCTGATAAATCAACCATAATTTTCTCACTTGGCGTCCAAAATAAGAGCGCCAATAGTGCCACATGCTCCTCTAGAGAAAGGTTCATTTTGCGGAGTTTCCTCACTATTGGCCGAGCCTTCGTGATGTCAGCAACAAGAAGCCTACAACAAAATATCATGCACCGGAGTATATTTATCGTCCTACTAAATACATGCAATTGCAAAAAATAACACGCAAAAACAATTGCCCTAGTTAGTTTGGCATAAAGAAGGAGAAAACTGTGCTATTGATCACTTGCGTTAAATGGTTGCAAATAACAAAGTACGGCGTACTTTGTTTCAACGATGTGAGAATGTATATGTGGTCACTGATGTTTGTAGTGGGAAAAATGTGTGTGTGTGTGTGCACGTCAGAAGAATGTGTGTGTGTGTGTGTGCGCGCGTCAGAAGAGTGTGTGTGTGTGTGTGTGTGCGCGTCAGAAGAGTGTGTGTTTCAATTTAGTTTGCTAGTGCATAGCAGGTTGGCCGTTTGCTAAGGGTTGTAGCTATATTATTACAGCTGGCTAATAAAGAACCTTTCTGAATTTTAGAAAACTACAGTATTACGAACTCATGACCGTGCATGGGAAAGAGGGGCCAACCTCACGAAATAAAAGAACATTCAAAATTCAAACCGCTTACTGTTCCATCTCGTCCAATTCCATTTTAATTCCGCGATCGCCACAAAAGACGTGACGCGCGTCATTCAGGTCAATGTACATACTTTGCGAGCACATGAATCTAAATCAGTAAATGAAAATTGTTAGCTACATATTTCCAGCTGAACAAATTAAAATTACCAAAATAAGAGTTAGACACGAAATGGCGTTTCGCTCCTAACTACTACCAAACCGTTTTCCTGACGCAAATAAATCTTCTAATTGACGAGCACGAGTAATTTAGAGTACATATGTCTCAAATACTCAAATTGAATCTCACTTGTTATCCCCATCATGCGTGCGCGCGGCCGTGGAGTATATATGATCCCATATCATAAACCGCGGTATAAATACCTTGGTGATTGCCAGCTGAAAAAAGTAAATAATTAATTAGAATAAAGCAATGGAGCATCCTCAGAACTTGCAGTCCAGCACTGAACTACATGAAAGTGAACACAAAACTATAAAACGGAAGAAATGAACCTTTAAAAAGTTAGTAACTCTGATTGGCAGTTATAAAGCAGAAAAATAATATACCTTCTTTTCCTGTGCGAGATCTGCAAACCCGGAAAATGAGGAAGTCAGAAATTCGGGTAGCAAAGCAGCGTTACATTTCATTACATCATTGCCTAGGGCAAAAGTGATTCGATGTAGCTCCTGAAGACGAATTTTGATTAATTAATAAATCTTTACTGGTCAAAGGATGAGGCAAAAAAATGAGACAAAAACTTGAATTTTGTAAATGACCAAAATGAACCCTAAGATGTCAGTGCAGTAAGAACCCCAACTAAAGTTGCGATGTCATTTTGAAAGGTTTGTTAGTTCTAACTTTTATACCGCAGGCAGTGATTCAAATTATAAGTCGCGTTCGCGTTACCACTAGCTATCGATTGAACACATAGAGAATGCAAATCTTAGTTGGAACTACAATAAGCTTTAAACCACAGCAATAAGACAAATTCCAAAAAAAAAAAAAAAAAAAAAAAAAAAAAAAAAAAAAAAAAAAAAAAAAAAAAAAAAAAAAAAAAAAAAAAAAAAAAAAAAAAAATAAGACAAATTCCAAACCTCCAAGTTTTGTGATAAACCATGGGTTACACGTAAAGCGCGCTCTTGACTGCACATATCATCAAAGAACTTCCTGAAAATTCTGATAATCTTATTTATATGTGTAAATTATATATGCAAACCCATAGCGACTCAAATGAAACAAAGAAATTTGAAATGCCTACAATTGAAATGCTATGATTATGGTGGCTTCTCTTCACAAATAGTGAAGAACCTGGCCTCTTTTAAAATTTAAAAGTAAAGGGCAAGGTTAGCTCAAAAACCCACTTGTACTTTTCGACAATATGCACCAAATGTGGGTATTCTTCATCGGGACTCGACTGACGTGTGCCAAGCTTAACGTGAGAAAATCACATAAATCAGCACACATAGCAAACACTGGCAAGATCCTTGTAAAAGTATAAATAATATATATATATATAGATATATATATATATATATATATATATATATATATATATATATATATATTATACTATATTCCTACAAGCGCATAAATAAGGCAATTTACATTTATGAAGCATGCTGGAGCGCGGCAAGAATCTGGCACGAGAATGGCGCTGGGCGTGAGCGCAGAGGGAGGCGAAGTTTCAAGTTGTAAGTACCTCCGTCATGCAACATGTCGAAGTAGAAGAAGAGGGTACATTGCTCGGAGTGGAACAAGAAGGCGACGATCCATCACTTTCTCGTGAATACTGACGGTTCTGCACGTCTACAACGATACAATTACGATAATGAAACAATTTTAAGGTGATACTCCCCGTCCCGCCTCCGCTAGAGTAGTAGCGAGTAGCGAGGACCGCCTGACAAACCATACTACAGTATGACAGCTCCGCTGCATCATCCCATCCATTTTACGACATGATACCGTAGTAGATAAGTAGATATACAAAGAGGAATAAGAAAATTACTCACTTTCCACAATCATTCCAACAGCGACACATCGATTGAGGCGGCATAAACGACATTTGAAGTGTTTATCTGCAATCTGCATATTCTTTCTGTTATCCGTGATTGTCTCACACAGATTGAATCAATTTCGGTGTAACACGTACGTTTGCGTATTCAAGTTTCTTGAATATTTCAACGATAATGATTTTGCGCATTGCCGCGGAATAAAAACGAAGAAAAGGCATGCTCTATTAATTTAGGCATAACACAGTTCTATCTTTACTCTTGTGCTCGACCATGGCTGTGTTATTAAAATTCTTAGAAAACAGTACAACAATATAACTAGAATAGCGTCTTACTTTTTAATATGTCACAATCTCCACGTCCCGTCCGACATGAATACTTTCTATTTAACGCTACGCTCCTCCTGAAAAATTATTTCTCCGATGAAATATCAAAAGTACAAAACCTTTTATTGTCAACTGTGATCGAATTTGCCAATATGGAACACGTACACGTAAATGAGGCATTATTAATCTTTTATAAATATATGAATCAGACGACTATCGCCGCCTGAGGCGACTTTAGAATGCTGCACAGCTGACTTCAAAGCATTACAAAAATGGGCATATTTATATGAAATGTCTGAAATGTATTGCCTATAATTAAGCTACTGAGACTCAAATTGCTTATTTTGGAATTGCGAAAAGTTGGACTGCTTATACCAAATCATTGAAATGTATTACGGATTCCATTTCCGACATTGTGAGAAAAAAACCTTTATCCTTTATATATATAAGATATTCAAATTATATATAAGATCCACCTGAAGAAAGCGGCACAGGCCTTGCACGCCTCCACTCCAAAGTGGGCGCCGTGCGACGGAAATCCGCAAATTTGACAGTCGCCCATTATCTGGAAACTCTTAGATCAATGTCAATGGAGTGGCAAATGTACTCCTAGCATATGTCTGTCATTTGAAAATCGATCCCAGAAACCCATCCTTTGGGCGTGTCCTCTCAGATTTTAGAACAAGGCACATACGCGGTACGAGATTGCAAACTGCAGTAGGACAACGAAGCGGACACAACAAAGTCGCCGAATGGGGTTTGAGGTTATATATATTGAATAGAACCTTAGGCAAAATAAGGAATTTCTTAGTTGATCAAAGCGTAACTAAAAACTAAACAAGAACAAAGTCCACAAAGAAAGCACGTGACAGTCCACATAGAACTTTTTCATTCTATGAGAAACTCTAATTCAAGCATTCTCCAACTTGTTGCATTACATGTCAGGTACACGTTTTTCGTTTTTATCACTTTTCTTATGCATTTGTTCAGTGTTTTGTGTGACCAACCTATGAACACTAGCTTGCGCAAAATTGCACAATATTGTATAACAATCTTCATACTGAACAGTTTCTTACTAACCATCATATGTTGCAAAAGAACTAGCTAGGTCATTCCGTACAAATGCGGAAATAAAAATTGCAATAAATTAACAGGAAAGAAACGATAAACGGGGTCAAAACGGTCAATTTCTCAGCTATTTCCGAGCGCGGTTTCGATATCTTCTAAAGTGTGACAAAATTGCAAGTTTTGCGTAAAATGCACGTATTTGATAGGTGCTGTGTGAAGATCGTGGTCATTTTTATTTACTAATTTTATTTACTCGGGCTGCTCAACAAGAACGTTACCGTGAAACCGACCTTCATACGACAAAAAAAAATGGCTTTCTGATGAAAATATAGTAGTTGTCGTAGGGTAGAAACTAGGTACGATCTTCATCGATATCAACAATGACAAGCAACAATTCGCGGAAGAAGATATAAGCCCAAGAAAAACTACATCTACAGTATATGTGGTTACTGTAGACAGTATGTTGACTGTCGGGGTCGGAGACGGTGGTCCCTCCCTAACATCCTATTTCATATTCTTCTCAAGTAATTTCAGCAGAACTTTACGACTTTAGGACATATAGGGAATGTGTTATAATAAAAGAAACTATGTTACAAAACAAAAGATACAAATGTGCACAATCTTCAAAAAAATCGCCCTTATTTCAAAAGGCCATCGCCACAATCGTTCGCTACAAAATCACTACAAAGAAATGCACCACGAATGAAACACGTAAGGAAATGCGCGATAAAATTCGGCAAGAACAAGGAAGAACGGAAAATCATTCAGCAAGAAATTAAAATGATAAACGCGCAGCACCAAAAAATCAACGACGGCTGAAAGTCGAAGAAGTGCACGCTCAATTAAAATGGTCTATGATCGCCTATTTGAAACGGGACGACCTCGTCAAAAGATAAGCAGGAAGTGGAATATATTCACGTATGGAACAGATAGAGAGGGAGAGAAAAAGAAAGAGAAAGCGCGAGTGAGAGAGAGGGAGAGAGAGAGAGAAACTTCCGAAAAAGGCGAATGCGCGGGTGCCGATATAGGTTCTGTTTTATGCTCGTTGCCCTTTTTACAAGGAAGCAAGCTTGTTTCAATGATTTCGAACTAATTGGAAACGCTAAGTAAACAATGCACAATTAAATTTTTAAATTCAGTCAGTGATATAAAATATTCTGAATGTCTACCTTTAACATATTTCTTGAAATAAGCATCGAGTAGGTTTGACAAAGCTACTGCTTGGTTGCACACTTTTGTGGCACACCAAAGGTGCCAAGTTTACATGGACACTTGATAGTACATAAAAGAATGCGATGATATTTTTATAGAATAATAGAATTGACGAAATAGAACATGCTAGAGAAACTAGGGGTTTAACAGGTAACAACAGCGAAAGAAAGATTACAAAAACGTATGCACAGGGTGCAATGTCCACAATTTTGGATTCATTGGATTCATTGCATTATTTTCAAAGAAAAAGACATGGGGTGTTTTAGTTTATTAGAGTTTCCAATTTCAAAGATAGAACAAAAAAAAGTAGTGTGCATGTACCTGTACCTGTTGCACTTCAGGATCTTACCTAAGTGCAACAAGAAGGTTTCTTCTCGGCAAAACCTGGGTTAAGTCAACAACGTTTTAAAATAGCTTCTTCTTTCCTAGTTCAAGCGAAACTAGCGTGAATAAGCGCGAGACGCTTGATATTTTGCCTAGTCTACGTGCCTTTTCGACACAGATGTACCGCCGTATATTTGCACTGTACGCTCGCTCAGACCAAGCGATCAAAAATTGTGAGACTCAAATTTTCGCGACAAGCTTTAATAGCCCGAGTGGTGAGAGCAAAACACAAAGACGAGGACATGTTAAGTTAGACAGTGCGGATGCGGATATTTGAATGTTTAACAGTATACGTTTATGAAAAACACGAATAAGGCACATTCAAGAATGAAGAACAAAAAAAGGGGCAATGAAAAGAATTGCCCGTAAAAGTAGGTGTCATTGAAACTTTCACTTACTTCCAGGGCGAACAGCGAGCTGTATCCTAATCCTAACAAAAAGAAGAATAGCACACCTTAGCTTGAGAGCACAGATAATACATAAGTTACTTCAGAAATCAAAATCATGTGTCCTGTAGGGATATACTCACCCTAGAATGACACATTTACAACATCTGCGTGCCTTGCTAAAAAGTGGTGGGCCGCAGCCACCTAAGCGAGCAAGTCAGGAAATTAAGAACTAATTTAAAGACCATCAGAATGACCAAAGAATTGGGTGATTTCTGATTGGCCATTCGGTTATCAGAGGAGGCGTCGCCCTTATCTAAAAGACCCTAAAGTAGTGGGCGATGATGCTAGAGATAGTATGCCAAATTTTACGCTTTTGATCGCGAAAATGTCATCATTTTGAAGGTGGAGACCAAGAAATGGGTAGATACACTTCCGGAGGGAAATGCTTACATTTATGAATGTTAATATGTGCGTATCACGAAGCCAATGCGTTGCCGTAAACCCACGCACTGTTAGAATTAGTCAACTTTAGCACGTATTGCTAGGTCAAGCTATCGGCCAAGCATTCAAAGCGGGTGTCCTTACCATTTGTCAAATATTTTTGCAACTAATTAAGATTAAGCTAGAATGCTACTTTAAAAGGATGAAAGGATGAAACTCAAGTAAAAGTTTCATCCATTTTTTGTGTTTTGTTGGGATAGTTTGGTATAACGCAAGTTAAGTAAATTATTTGTGTAGCCTACATTGATCAAACTTGACTACATTGTGTTGGACAATGCACAAGAGTGGTTCGCTCAGGTTTTGTTATGCAGTATTTTGTTTAGGACGGAATCGAGCAAAAACACGTAGAACGCTATGCATCACATATACAAGTAAAAACTCTTTTATTTAAAGTAATCAGATGGAGCACGATTGTGAATTGACGACTACATCCCTTTAAAGACAGCTGGTTTCTGCGAAGAACAAGTGTCTCAGTGTGTAAACAGACACAGACTACAAACTACGGGAAGCACAAACTACGAACTCCAAAACATTTGAAAGATCTCGCTCCTGTATAACAACTTCCTCCGTATGTTTGCGCAGCAATAATCACAGAGACCAGCGAAACACGCGCGTTCTATGCAAATCACATATACGCAGTGAACAAAGAACGCATATTGGTTCGTTACGGAACTTGTCAGCTATTCGAATCTGCAATATTTTTGCACTGATGGTGAGAAAGATCATAAAAATTGTCTAGACTGACAATGTGATGACGTGAATCAAAGATATATATGAATTTCAACCAGATTCAAGTTGTTTCCCATCTGTTAATCTTAAGATCTTTAAAGCCACAAAAACTACACATATATTTGGTGCTGCTTCCCAAATGCGAAATTTGTGAAAATATTTTCTAAATGAGTATAGCTTCTGCTTAGTGATTCAACGAGTCGAGAAGTTTTGGTTAATCGCGCAACTCGAGCATTATCACGTTAGCTGTCTATGTCAATTAACGTTAGCAAAGTGTAATGCACTGTCGGCCCATTTAAAGTATAAGCTACAATTGACATCAGTATTCCCAAGCGTCATTTACCAACCAACCAGTGATCTAGTTCCGGTGTACTGTGCTTTCTGGCAAGACTTAGTGATTTGTGTCTGGCACTACGGTAGCTCGTGTAAAGTTTTATTGACACAACGCGCAGAGTGCCAAATGGATTTAACAACAGAACACAAAAAGTCACAAAACTTCACCAGCTATTTTCATGTCTTCTAAAAATCACCCAAGAATATCAAGGGAAGAATTTTTCTGTACGAAAAATATCACTATAATAATTTTACTAAAAAAATTGCTTGAATTGGTAGCAAATAACATTTCAGCTCGACCGTGGTAAAGGCCATGTTCATTGTTCATTCCGTGCTGTTCATGTTAATTAAGTTATGATAACAGTATTAGCATGTTTTACATAATTGTTGAAAGTGTTCAAGCAAATCTGAGAAAGGAATTAGTATATACTGAACTGAGCCTCGCTAACCTTTGGGTTAAAATCTCTGAAACTCCTCCCTCAACGTTTGAACGGTAAAGCAATTCGTAAAAACCTGCTTATCTCGCATTGACCTCGGCGTGCAAAACCCAAATGCGGTGATGTATTCCCACAAGCGTTCAAGAATCTTTGAGTGTTCTCTTGTGCACTACTGATAAAACACAAATTAGGCAAATGATACGGCCTTTCACTTTCAACGCACATTAATGATAAGCGAGAAAATTCGTAGCAGTTTATCGCATTTCTGGGAACATGACGCGCTCTGTGATATTTAACTTCTCGAAGACCATAACATAAAACTCCAGATACCAATAGTACAGGCGTCAAGAAAATCGGATGAGTACGACGGTGCAAAAAAAAATACAACATCGAACTAAAGCACTCAGGAAGTTATAACCCGGTTACGGCGAAGAATGTGTCAAATATGATATGTAAATATGATAATATGATATGCGTTAAATATGATGTGAACGAAGAGTTCCCATTGAACATTCATACTCATCCGATTTTCTTCACGCCTGTAGTATAGAGGTTTAGAAAAATGTGAATATTGCTCGTTTGAGAGAGTTTACGAAAACAACCGTGCTGTAGATATCTATAGTTTTTCACATTTTTGGCTTCGTTATCTGAGTTCCTGTCGGAAAAAAAAAACAGTCATGTTCCAATTTACGACACTTTTATCTTTAGAATGCGGGCAAGCAAACGGATATAGTTTGTAAATACGTTGTTATTGCGGACTGCAGTTGCTGACTGGGTGAAACTACCATTTGAAAAAGTTACCGTTGCATGGATGTAGTAAATTGGCGCACTGGTGCGTCTTCACAGTAAAAAAATACATTAATTTATACCATTGTGATCTATTTTTAAGCGGTTATAGCTTTACGAGAAACCCTCCGTACCAGTCTACAATCACTAATGTAGTTTTAAAGCACATTAGCTTAAAGGGATCAGCTCACCTTAAATTGTGTCTGTTTTTTTTGTTTCTTTATTTTCTATAAGGGATAGTAAAAATTTGGAATAGAAAAAGTAGTGTTCAATTTCAATACTCACGAAGATATTGGGTGATAAAGTGGTGGATTGATCGGGCCGAAATACAAAAAGGGCAATCGTCCTGCCTTGTTTGTATAGGATAATTGCCCTTTTTGCATTTCGGCCCGATCAATCCTCCACTTTATCACCCAATATCTTCGTGAGTATTGAAATTCAACACTACTTTTTCTATTCCAAATTTTTACTATCCCTTATAGAAAATAAAGAAACAAAAAAAAACAGACACCATTTAAGGTGGGCTGATCCCTTTAAAGGAAGAGGCCCACGAGAAAAAAGTGTTTCCCAAATTACTTGCACAGAATGTTCGGAATTTCAGAAATACTACTGTGAAAACCGCATTTCTTTACGCCTAGAACTCACAGTGATATTGCCCGGCAAACTGTTCGGTCAAGTACCGTAGTGAGAATCAATTTTTGCTCTTTTCGCGTATTAAAGTATTGGAAACACTTTGTTATAATGGTATGAATGTTCTTCATTCGTTTAAAGATAATTATGTAGAGAAAGAATGCTAATGGATGGACATAAACCGTAAAAACATATTTTAACCCTTTTGACTACGGTATCTGGCCGAACTGTTTGCCGTGAAATATCTCTGCGAGTTCTGTGCATAAAGAAATGCGGTTTTCACGGTAATATTTCTGAAATTCCGGACGTTCTGTTCAAGCAAAGTAAAAACAACTTTTTTCTCGTGGGCCTCTCCCTTTAAACGTTGGCGAAACATATCCCTATCATTGTCAGAATTAAAGGGATAGGGTCACTTATAAATAGTCTCTGTTTTTGTTATTTTTTTATCTTCTAGCGGGTAGTCTCCAGTCTCCACTGCTTGCCGCCGGTAAGGCTAAGTAGCTCATCAGGACTTCTTCTAGAACCGGCTACTGTGGTTTTAAAGCGAAATAATGACCGGTTCTTGAAACGTATATCAAATAACTACATTACAATGTTATATGCAAATGAGCATTAATAGCAAAAAAATCGGCCCCAATTAGGCACCTCTCTGAATAAATACACAGGAATGCGGTTACGTGATATTGGTTTCAAAAACCGGCCGCTATTTCGCTTTAAAGGGTCAGGCCCATTTCAACTGACCCCTATTTTTGATGATTCCATCTGATTCTCCATGTCAAATATAGTAGGATGCAATATTTTTCTAATTTTCAAGCGCAAAATTCACACCCTATTCAGCAATTTACCGTGGGCAGTCATACCCAACTATCTATCGCAGTTGGCACGCCCATTCGCGCTGATTGTCCAAAATCGCAATAGCCACGCCCAATAGAGCATATTGCCCAATTAGCGCTAAGGGGCGTGACAACTGCGATAGAAAGTTGGGTATGACTGACAATAGTAAATTGATGAATACTGCGTGATTTTTGCGCTTGAAAATTAGGAAAATATCGTACCCTACTATATTTGATATGGAGAATCAGATGGAATCATCAAAAATAGGGGTCATTTGAAATGGGCCTGACCCTTTAAGGGTCGGCGCAGATGTATTCTTAGTGTAGAAGTTAGTTGTTGATGGCGACACCAAGAGCTTTACCCTTGCAATAATGCCAACAGTTACCGGAAATAGCAAGCGACTTAAACCCCGGAAACATGACGGAAGTGAAGTATTCATGCAAATTGGTAGTATTCAAAATCCCTGAAGATCTGTGATTTTGCTCATTCGTTAATTATGATGCCAAGACGCACTCGGTGGGATTCCGAAAGGGTGGAGACCTCAACCCCAATGGTGTCTATTCAAGTCGCGAGTCCTCATGTAAGAATCTCAATGAGCATCCCGTGTATTCCAAATCAACCAGAATTGCTATCGGACACAATAACGGCAGTGCTACGTGAGTTAATTTTCTGTCATTTGCAATTAGGGAGCAATGTATCAATGTGGTTACTTTGTTGAATTTGTACAGTAACAAATGTTCTTAATTTCATGTGTTTAACTTTTCAGAGTTATTTTGCGGCAACTGATTAAATACGTGTAATATTAATTTGTCCGATGGTCGTACTTAGTTTTGAGTTTTTTTTTGCAAAATAATGGTTTGAACAAAAACTAAGACCATGGAAAATATCAAAATGACAGAAAATGGGCATGTAATAATACGAGGCTCGCCCGGCCTCATATTATTATTAATTGAATATGATGTGCATTTTAAATAAAATCAATACACATCGTTTAGCCACATGCTTTATCCATGGCACGCACAAGAATGAAAACACAACACAAAGCTAGTGACAGTTGTTCCTCGTGTGTTGACGTAAACATTAAGACTACGAGCAATATGTGACTACAAACTAATTGTGAAATATAAAAATAATATAAGAATAATAATTACTATCACATATTGTCTCGTATGTCTTACATCCCGCCCTTCCAACAAGAGATGGTCCCCATCTCTTATTAGAAGAGAAGAACGTACTACGGATAAAAATACAATTTCAAAATGTTAGCAACAAACGAAAAAATCCATTTCTAGATGTTACTTCTGGTGGCTAAAAATATTCTTGTGTGACATCAAACTGATCTTATCATTTTCTAGTTATTACCACAAACAATATGGCTTATACAACAATTCAACAACAATGCCAGATATATCACAACATTATAATATTAAAGTTAAAGTCTAGTACATTCTCCTAGAACATATTCAATACCAGTCAAAATAACGATCAAATTTTCAATACATAAGGACTAGTTACACTTCAGTGAGCCCTACTGGGTAACTTATATTATCATTATTTGCTTATCCTCAACTGGCTAATGTGGGATCCGGCAAAATCCATGCTGCCCAACCACCCATCCTTAAATTGTTGCCGGGGATGTCTCGCACATCATCTTAGCGGGGCTCATAAATATAATTATTTACATTCAATAAAAATATCTCATCCCTACCGCGGTCGCCATGTAGAATCTAGCTAGCGGCCGGCCCCGCCGCTAGCCATTCTATTATTGTATTATGTGTATATTATGTGATGTATATATTTAAATATATACACAGAGAATATAGCCATTATACTTTATCCTTGGACCATGGCCAAGAGCACACACACAACTGATGTTATTAGGAGTATGTGTTAGTAAACAACATAAGATAGAGAGAAGTGCAATTTATCTAAGAACGGCTAACTATAAAAATAACACACACACACACACCACACACCTAAGTATAAAGCAATTAATCACTTGCAACTTCTCCTCACTTACATGTAGAACTCAGCTAGCGGCCGGCCCCGCCGCTAGCCATTCTATGTAGAATATGTCTCTGTATATAGTGTGTTGTAGATGTTCAGAAAGATACACAGAGAATATAGCCATTATACTTTATCCTTGGACCATGGCCAAGAGCTGACGCTCTTGGTCAATGCACACACACAACTGATGTTAGTAGGAGTATGTGTTAGTAAACAACATAAGATAGAGAGAAGTGCAATTTATCTAAGAACGGCTAACTATAAAAATAACACACACACACACCACACACCTAAGTACAAAGCAATTAATCACTTGCAACTTCTCCTCACTTACAGACACTTCTCACAAAAAACGACATTTGCCGTTTCGACCCAACAGCTGAATGCGTTGTATCATCCCCTATTTTTTCAGGCGCTGTACTCCCGGAATCTTCGCATCAGCCGCAACAGCCTCCCGCTTCTCGGGAACACTCGGAGCATTTCCCTGGCGAACAAGTTCTTGGAATCACTGCAGCGACGGGAGCCCTATCACTATCTAATTAATTTTGTTATAATTGTTAATAAATACTTTATTGTGGTATCTTGTTGTCTTAATAAATAGCTGCCCAAGGGGATACACTTCATAAGGTATTGCATTGCATATTGCGGATTGCGCACGTTGAACGAAATGTTGACAAACACATCCATCTTATGATTAAGGGTAAAAGGTTAAATGGGGCATATGCTTGATTTCACTTCGTTGTTTTTGTGTGTTGCCCCTTCACTTTATGTAAATGTATCTATATTTTTGTCGCATGCTAATACTTATGCCAATCATTTAACAATCCTAAAGTTTTGTGAAAAGAACACACAACGTGATAAGTGAATCTTTAAACCACTTATGGAAAGAAATTAGAATCCTGATGAAAATCAGCCATTTAGCCCGACAGCGCAATATACGTCAGGTCGCCAAGTGGTCGCCAGGTGGTCGTCAAACGGTATGGTATGGACCACCAAAAACCGAAAACCGACGCCAAGTACTCAGGCAGGAAAAAGTACAATACACAGTTTGAGTTCAATATACTGAGCCATAAACGGTCTTGTCTTGTTGAAATGCTGAGCGCACTATTGATCAAACTGACGAAATGCCAATTCAATGAAAATATATCTACACTACTTCCTTTTGAGTGTGTGTCTCTTCGATCACATTTCAGGAAACTTACCTTAGTAAGGAAATTTAGTGAACTTATTCCGTGTTCCCATCATCGCTTTAATTTTATTCCATTTTTCGGTGCTCTTTAATTTCTCGCTGTTTTTGCAATGCTTTTTTCAAGTGAACTTAACTCATTTAATCGTTTCGTGGGTGAATTTTAGCTTTGTAGCCTTCTACCTACAAACTGATCAATCTTCTATATTCGCGAGCCAATATATAAAGGGTCATCAGTAGAATACAAATATAACAACACTGTCATTTGTACAAGACTATTTGTCTACCCATTTTGTATTATTGTATTGCAATAAATGACATTGTTGGTACTACTTTTCAGTTTATAAGAACCACATTTTCGAAACTGTATTATGAAGTTAATGTTATTCTCTGAATTTCTAATTTTATTCAACACATGTGTGGCATCGAACATTGCACTTTTCATGCTTGAACTATCGGACAGTCAGCTATTCTTTGTTGTATTGATATGTGAAAGTGGTATGTTACTTCGATCCAACCTTTTTATTAATGGTAACACTTGACTTCATATATTATTTGAAAGGTTCTTTATCCAGCGAAAGCAGTTAAAAGTTAAAATTTTCTACCAGAAGCTCTGGGTATGACATTGTCAACGTTGTTTCTGTGGATTACGTCTCACTGGTCTCACTATCAGTGACCCCCTTTTATCAAACGAGCAAATAAGCCGTGGTCGGGGTCATACCAGGGTTTTTTTGGAAAATAATCGTGGCCATATCGGGGTTTTGTGAAATGATCGGGGCCATATCGGGGTTTTTCAAGAAATGATCGGGGTCATATCAGGGGTTTTTGAGAAAATCCGGGCCATATCGGGCCTTGTTCCCGATATGGGCCGGATTATTTGTGATCCGGCTCATATCGGGACTTGATCGGGGCCATATCAGGGTTTTTGGAAGAATCGGGGCCATATCGGGGTTTTTTCGAAAATAATCGGGATCATATCGGCGTTTCCACTTTCCTTGTTTGGGTAAGTTAACCACGAAAAGGTGACAGTCACTAGAAAGTGATTGGGACATTAATTATACAGGAAAGTGGAAACCCCGATATGGCCCCGAATATTTTCGGAAAAAACCCCATATGGCCCCGATTATTTCTCGAAAAAGCCGGATATGGCCCCGACAAAAAACCCGGATATGACCCCGATCAAGGCCGGATTTTTTGAGGGACGTGATCGGGGCCATATCGGGGTTTTTGGTTTTCCATGTAGTATATTTTTTAAATTCAGGTCCTTCTCAATAGCCGTGTCGCGGATGCACTAAGTAAAGCCGGACACAATGTAACAATTATTATGATTAGAGAACTAAATAATACGCAGAGAATAGTGAGCATTGGAGAGAAGATTAATGGTGAGTTTTTATGGAAATACATTACTGAGATAATGTTGATATGTGATAATGTTGATTAGATGAGCTGTACGTATTGCAATAAATTTTTGCTGTAATGTTGAGTGATTAGATTTAGATGGGCTACAAATCTTTGAAAAATCAAAAAAAATCTTACTGAACTGTTGGTCTCTCAGTTTCATAGCTACTCATTTTTGAATTTTATAGTAGGACGTGGGGCGGATTCGATTATTATCAAAAAAAGAACTTTCAAGTTTTTTCAACCATAAATAATAATTCGCTTCTTATTAATATAAAAATCCGGTTTTTATATCAATAGATACAAAGTTTATTTACAAACGTTTTTCTTTAGTATACACAGTTCACTCGGAAATTGGTCGAACCATGGAAGAAGCAAAACGTTCAGAAATGGTCTCCGCATTTGAAGTGGGCTTATTTTAATAATGCTATGAATTTTTTCTGGGCCACAAATAAGGCTTATTGGATAAAATCTACTCTGGGCACTGGAACATACTGGGCAACTGAGAGCCTACTCTGGGCAACTGAGGACTACTTTGGGCACTATACTTGCCGAGGACTACTTTGGCACCTACATATACTTGTGCATTTTGAATAACATTCACTAACATTCACTTTGAATAAAAGCATGTGTAGACAATGTAAAAAAACTGGATACTCTGAAAGCTTTGAAGGTTATTTTAACAGTCTGATCATAAACCGACAGAAAAATTAACGCATTGTGGATGTTTCAAAAACCGGCCGGTATTTCGCTTTTAATGTTTATGCTTGCTGCCTTTAAATAAAATATCACATCTGATTACAAATAGTTTAACAAATTAGCCTGCTGTGTTACATACAAAATCAGAAATACTGTTCGTTGAGAAGGAGATATGTGTCTTAACGCGAAATACGAAATACCACACGGTTTGCGTAAATAATTTGGTCAGGTTTATTTAACTCTATAAAAACACATTTTCGTGGATGTTCACAGTTGTCCTGGTTGTCCACGGTAGTCCACGGTAGTCCTCAGTTGCCCAGGTCTCCATTTTCAGTTGCCCAGTTGTCTACAGTAGTCCCAAGGAGTCCTAGTAGGTTTTACCCAATAAGCCCACAAATAAGCTACGTAACTTTGTAACTTTGTAACTATTTAAAATGTAAAATAATTAAATGAAATGAAACTTCTAGGATCTGAGCATGAACGACCCGCGTGGCCAGAAAGTAATGCAAGAAATGAGTGAAATGCTCGTTGGCGGATGCAAAAGTGCGGATGATTTTCGGTATTACAAAATTATATTGTTGTAAACAGCACCACCAATTCTTTTAAAAAATGGGACTTCGACACCAACTTATTTTTTTACAACACACTGTTAGATATTTTAATAGAAGACGTAAATTGACATGCCACAGGGCAACATTTTCAGGAAAAAAACACTCAAAGTGAAAAAAGTGTATAGGAAAATGGTCTTTGTATGTATACTCTGTTACTCGCGATATACGGTGCAGTGGCTGCTGTGCAGTGGCCGGCCTTGCAGATTTTGAACCATTTATAGCGTATGTATACTCTGTTACTCGCGATATACGGTGCAGTGGCTGCTGTGCAGTGGCTGCTGTGCAGTGGCTGCTGTGCAGTGGCTGCTGTGCAGTGGCTGCTGTGCAGTGGCTGCTGTGCAGTGGCTGCTGTGCAGTGGCTGCTGTGCAGTGGCTGCTGTGCTGGTGCTGTGGTGGCTGCTGTGCAGTGGCTGCTGTGCAGTGGTGCTGTGCAGTGGCTGCTCTGCAGTGGCTGCTGTGCACTGGCTGCTGTGCAGTGGCTGCTGTGCAGTGGCTGCTGTGTGGCTGTTGTGCAGTGGCTGCTGTGCAGTGGCTGCTGTGCAGTGGCTGCTGTGCAGTGGCTGCTGTGCAGTGGCTGCTGTGCAGTGGCTGCTGTGCAGTGGCTGCTGTGCAGTGGCTGCTGTGCAGTGGCTGCTGTGCAGTGGCTGCTGTGCAGTGGCTGCTGTGCAGTGGCTGCTGTGCAGTGGCTGCTGTGCAGTGGCTGCTGTGCAGTGGCTGCTGTGCAGTGGCTGCTGTGCAGTGGCTGCTGTGCAGTGGCTGCTGTGCAGTGGCTGCTGTGCAGTGGCTGCTGTGCAGTGGCTGCTGTGCAGTGGCTGCTGTGCAGTGGCTGCTGTGCAGTGGCTGCTGTGCAGTGGCTGCTGTGCAGTGGCTGCTGTGCAGTGGCCGGCCTTGCAGATTTTGAACCATTTATAGCGTGTAGGTTTTGCTGAAGTGGTGTTTTAGACTACGCTCAATGTTTCAGATACAATCACCAACTCCACATTCATGAAAATTCGAGAGGCGAACTTTGACATGGCGTTCTCGCATGAATATGATTACTGCTCAATTGGAGTTATTCACTATGCAAAGGTACTGGAATGTTCATATTTGCTGAATTTAGTCTGGGCCACAAGCCTACGCCCTCTTCAGCTCTCTTCAGCTAGTGAGCTAGTGTACTGCACATTAAAAAAAAACTGAAATCATCTTTACTTGGAACCAAGAAGACTTTGTACCTTTGTAGTGCGTCATTTGTCTGCATATACGAGGTAGTAATGTAAATAAACAATAGATAAAATAACGGTTATTACATTGAAGGATTGAAGTATAGGAAGAGTGTTTATTTCAGATTCGTACCTGGTCCTGGCTAGTCTCCGGGGCCATAATGGAGCACGTGGCGTGGGCTTCCGGAACCCCAATCATACCGAGTTATTCACCACGTGCGTTTTATTCCAAGTACGGTTCCAATTACGGTGAGGTCCACCTCAGAAAACCAAAAAGTTATTGTTTTTATTAGATTCGCCGTGCCTTAATCTACCAGAATAACTAAAACAAATGTGGCAGAAAATTATTTCCAACGAAATATTGAGCAAAAAATGGCCCTCGAGTACCATTATTACGATAGGCGTTGATAGGGAGGGGTCAGTGGGGTGCATGATAAGCCGCGCTCTCGGGACCGGGAATTAAAAAAGGGCGGAATTATGACTGTGCGATGTGTTCCTTTTTTAAACCATGCGTTTTATTTTATTTGCCAAGCTAATGAGGTTTGCAAGTATACTGAAAATTTACCGTATATTGAACTACACGAGAATATTGTTTTAATTTTCCATATTATGTATGCAGGTTTCGTACTGAAATACGGTAGTATTGACAGAATCACACCGAATTTTTGGGATACTTGCAAACCAAATAACAAAACAAACCATATTTAGTCTTCGTCATTTGTATGATGCCGTAGTTATTTTGGAACTTATTTTTTGTTGTAATTAAAAAAAAAAAAATTTCTTCACAGCCAAAACGTTAAAAAGGCACCAGACTACCGTATTCTGCGTTACTCAGAGAGGGCCATTTTTTGCTCAATATTTCGCTGGAAATAATTTTCTGCCAAAAATGTTTTAGTTATTCTGGTAGTTGAAGACACGGGGACACGGCGAATCCAATAAAAATAATAACTTTTCGGTTTTCTGAATTGGACCTCACCCTTTAAAGGGACGGGCCCATCAAAATAAACCTATATTTAGCATGTTTTTATAATTTGTATAAATGGGATTTATTATTATATATGTACACTAAATTTCGGCTAGACTTTATCCCGCTGAAATTTTTCGGTGTCGATAATCGGAGAAACATACCGTAGACGAACAACAATTGCACCCTTATTTCTTTACCGTTACCTTATTTCTTAAACATAATTATTTCCTGCTTTATTTCCATTTTGCTATTAATACGCTGACAATTATTTCTGATTGCAGTTCATTTCTTGTTGTTTGTAGCTATGCCAATGGATGCTGGTGCTGTTATGAACTTCACCGAGCGCATGAAAAGCTTCATTGGACACGGTCTGATGAAGGTTATCTTTCCTAGGTTTGTTCATACTCAATTACGTGAATTACGTCGTGAGCAGTGTCAATCTTCAATAACGAATGCACAAACATTTCGCACTAGCGTAGTTTATAGTGATCCTAAAAACCATTCAGTTTTACAATAGTAAAGTGACTGTAAATACGACGCGACGCAGATAATATATTAAAAACAACACTGAACATTTCTTGAAAGAATAGCAGAACAGTTCACAGTTTTCCGTTGTTTTTAAGAAAACTCCGAAAGTGAATTTTAGGCTCTGGGTTGCCGATCAAATGACATTATTCCGTGAACACATCTCGCCCGATTTTCCGGACCTTTATGAATTGTCAAAAACGGTAGATATTATTTTGTCAGATAGTGCGTCAGATAATTGTCAGATATAGCGCAATTATAAAACTCTAACTCACAGAACTTCAGGCCGCCCTCGTTTTTGTCAACGACAACGAGCTGCTCTCGCAGGCCCGACCGATTATCCACAAGGTGATTTACATCGGAGGAGTTGGCATGCATTTCACTGATGCCAAACCTCTTCCTGAGGTACGGTATTTATCTGAATTTGAAACATTTTGTAAATAGTTTATTGACAGTAACAGTACGCATGCACTCCTTCGCTATAAAAACCTTCTCAATTGCAGGAATTCCAAACAATCGTCAACGGAGGAAAGAAAGTAATATTGTGCTCTTTTGGCTCGGTTACAAATACGACGTTCATGCCGCAATACTGGAAGGTACTGCTTAACTTCTATTGTTAATTTATTGGTTCCCATGTTGTAGAAGGCCATTGCAGCCTAAATTACACTAGAATGTGGTCTTACTCTGCGCTAGATCATTTTCTTTGTTCAGGACACTCTGCTTTCTTCGTTTGCCCAGTTTCCCAAATTCGAGTTCATTTTCCGTTACGAAGGAGAAGATCTGTTTTCCGTGGCGCCCAACAATGTGCATATCCACAAATGGATACCACAGAGCGATTTACTTAGTGAGTACAGGAAATTTTCTCGTTACTGTAGCAGAACGTACGCTTTCTTAGAGAATATGAAGAATCTTATTATATAAAGGAGAACGATTTTTTTGTCACGATGTCGGAAAAGAGGCCTTTTCATCAAGTTTTCGGCGAATACACAATGGGAAGAGCGCGAAAGGGCTCTTCATCCGGCTGGTAATGAATAATTTTGCAAAGGCAGCGAGTGGCAGGACTGAAAGAGACCAATGTAGTCATGTTACGTGTTCAAAGTAAAAAAAAAATATCCTAGAAAACCCGAATGTCGTTGGCTTCATTACGCATGGCGGATATAATGGTATACAGGTTAGAACATGTTCTTGCATTAGCCAAAGTTGAAGGCTTAAAGTTAAATGCTAGCCCCGTTGGAAAATTTGCATATGATAAGCAAATCCTATGTATCCTATGCTAATTTTGTACGATCGTCCACGGCAATCGTACAAAATTAGCATAGGATACATAGGCATAGGATTTGCTTATCATATGCAAATTTTCCAAAGGGGCTAACATTTCGCTTTCTTTAAAGGTCACTTGAAAATTGGAGTTAGCTAGCGACGATTGCAAGGTTTACCCTTGATTATGTGATGTTTAGATATTATGTTCTCTTCGTTGGAATAATGACTTTTCCTATTTTCAGGAATCTGTTATCTCCGGAACTCCTGTTTTAACAATTCCATTATTTGGTGACCAACCCAAGAACGGGAAAATCGCCGAACAAATTGGCTTTGGAGTTAATCTTCGTAAAGCGGACATATCCGTGGACAACCTTGTGACGTCACTAAGAAAATTGATCGATAATCCAAAGTAAGTTCTCATTTTGGAAATTAATAAATAATATTTCATCGATTTTATGTCAGTTTATTTATTTTGCTAATGCTCATCATAATGGACCAGGTACATGAGAAAAATGTTACTCAATTTCGACTCGCAGTTGAGGTTGCCAATGGCTGGTTACTTTTTATTTAGTTTATTACATAGTAAGTCCGGTTAATTTCAGGCCAACCGCCACCGTTCAAAGGTTGGCAAAAATGCTCCGAAAACAGCCAATATCTGGAGAAGAGCGACTAGTTAAATGGACGAATTTCATTCTGGGTTTTGAGGTAATGGGTTGCAATTAGAAAGTTTTATGTCACCAATGAGTTTAATTACGTCATACTTCGGCTTCACATATGCTAGCTCAGTGACATTTTCTGGAACTGAAAACCCAGCTGTTTTGGGTTTTGCATGATAGTTGATTTCGGGGTAACGTAGCACAAGCACATACTGTTTTTTAGATTCTTTTGTAAACATTTCAATTCAATTGAAACATTTTAAGAAAGTGGAGCAGCTCGACCCGTACGGCCAACAATTGGACTTTATCACATATCACTCCCTCGACGTGATTGCTTTTCTATCGTTTGTTGTAGTTTGTGCCATCCTAGTGATTTACAAGATCTTGGTTGGATTGATATCGATTATCAAAAGGACAATGTTTACTAAGGCAAAAATCGAATAAAGGTTCAACTAGACATATGTACTCGTATGATTTATACACAGATTTAAAGCGAAATGCCGGCCAGTTTTTGAAATGCATAGTGGACAACTGAATTCTTACGTATTTATGCTAAGTTACTCGAATTTAGCTCGATTTTTTATTCTAATTTATGTTAATTTGCTTAAAGCGAAATGCCAGCCCCTTTGGAAAATTTGCATACGATAAGCAAATCCTATGTATCCTATGCTAATGTAAGGTACCAGTGTCTGTGTGTGCCTATAAACTATCCCTATATATAAACATCTAGCACACACAGCATCTGTCCCTTGTCGTCTCTCTGACCTTGAACAGCTGGCACGCGGGGAGAGCAATCGCTCCCTCGTATATACAATCATTCTATGCCTAGACTCGTGCATGTAACATCCGCACGTTCGTCAGATATAAAGACTTGGCTATGTATTGTTATTAACACTACATTTCACCACACAACAACATCAGAATAATAACATAGTTAATAGACAGGATACTAGCAATCCTGAATTATTACATGGCGACCGCGGAGGTCTGCCCACTCGTTCTATTCCGGCAGACTTCCGAATCTACATCTTCTGCCTAATTCAACAGCAATTCACAACATTAAACGATATTTGAAATCTTCCTAAACCCATATCGACATTCTGTTAGTATTTCGTCCCTTTGCTAATATTATGTAGACAGCTGCAATACTCTCTTCTCTACTGTCATTTATAATCTGCTCTCGGGTCGATAGTCGAAGTGCAAGGATCAACTGATAAAAGCAAAGGAGCTGCGACCTTGTCGCCTGAAGCTAAGTTTTATATTTTTGTAGTAGAGGAAGATGAGACACAGTATCTAGTACTTTCGTTAGTAACTGAACAATATTCTTGAGTTGGTTTCCAGTTGAGTGTAAGAAAGTAATAACGATAAGCAGCCCCATAAGGACAACCCAACTGAGCTAGGGATAAGATATTATTATTGAATGTAAATAATTATATTTATGAGCCCCGCTAAGATGGTGAGCGAAACATCCCCGGCAACATTTAAAGGATGGGTGGTTGGGCAGCATGGAATTTGCCGGTTTCCACATTAGCCAGTTGAGGATAAACAAATAATGATAATATAAAATAAGTTACCCAGAAGGGCTCACTGAAGTGTAACTAGTCCTTATGTATTGAAAATTTGATCGTTATTTTGACTGGTATTGAATATGTTCTAGGAGAATGTACTAGACTTTAACTTTCTTATTGTAATGTTGTGATATATCTGACATTGTTGTTGAATTGTTGAATGAGCCATATTGTTTGTGGTAATAACTAGAAAATGATAAGATCAGTTTGATGTCACACAAGAATATTTTTAGCCACCAGAAGTAACATCTAGAAATGGATTTTTTTTTTCGTTTGTTGTTAACATTTTGAAATTGTATTTTTATCCGTAGTACGTTCTTCTCTTCTAATAAGAGATGGGGACCATCTCTTGTTGGAAGGGCGGGATGTAAGACATACGAGACAATATGTGATAGTAATTATTATTCTTATATTATTTTTATATTTCACAATTAGTTTGTAGTCACATATTGGCTCGTAGTCTCAATGTTTACAACAACACTCGAGGAACAACTGTCACTAGCTTTGTGTTGTGTTTTCATTCTTGTGTATGCTATGGATAAAGCATGTGGCTAAAAAGATGTGTATTGATTATATAAAATACACACCATATTCAACAAATAATAATATGAGGGTTGGACGAGCCTCGTATTATTACAATTTTGTACGATCGTCCACGGCAATCGTACAAAATTAGCATAGGATACATAGGATTTGCTTATCATATGCAAATTTTCCAAAGGGGCTAGCATTTCGCTTTAAGCTGCGTATGAAAGCAAGTGTACTTTCTCGATGTGTTTCAAAACCGGAGAGTAGTTTGGCTTTTGGTAAAATAAGTGTATGATATGATGTGCCAAGTGCCAATGGTATGCTGAATGATTTGTTTGTAACACTTGGGAGAGATATGGCAACATAATTCCATAAAATTCTTTATCAATATTATAAATATAAGCTCTGTATATAAACTCTGTGATAATAATCGTTGAGCGTTCACTTTCCAACGTAAGAGTTTCCTTGTCCTTGTTGTAGCATTGGTGCCACCTGTTGAGGCTAAAAAGAAAAACATAAATTGTTTATAAGTGATAGTTTTACTTGAACCGAACATCATTTCTAGAAGTGTACAGTAATCTAATTGCCTGCTACAAATAAAACACTTGTCAAAATTTGCATATCTTCATTTTTTCATGCAGTCTATGCAAATATACGCAAACACTTTGGAACGGACTTTGAAAGAAGACCTACCGCATAAACTGGGCCTTGTGCGGGGAATGACGCTGGCGTTTGGAAGACCGGGGCAGGCGCAGCGCCGCACGCCATTGGCACTGGTGCACAAGCTGGAACAGGTGCTGGTGCGCAGCCACATGCAGGTGCGGGAGGAGCGGGAGGAGCGCTGAAATATCTTCTTTTGGATCGAGTCGATATGGGATCTTTCATCTTTACCTATATCATGCCGAGCTTCACTAACAAACTGATTTAAGTGTTCATAAAAGGTTCATGCTCATGAAAATGCCGAGAATATTGATTTTTGCGACCATTAAAGGGATGGGTTCACTAGAAAATCACCTTGTTTTATGCTTTAGTTTGATTGTACAAAGGTAAACTTAAGCAAAGAGCATAAAAAATATTTTTTGAATTATTCCCTATGGAAGATAATAGGTAAAACAGGTTAGTTTTTCATAGAGTTTTAAGTAAAATAAACGATGAAAACTAAAGTTTATTTTGCTCAAAACAGTGTGTTTCAGCCATATCTCTTAGCTTCCCTGGTTTATCTTGTAGTACTGTTTTATCGGAAGATCGATCAATACTCACCTTTTTTACCTAATATCTTCCTTAGGGAATAATTCAAAAAATATTTTTTATGCTCTTTGTTTAAGTTTACCTTTGTACAATCAAACGAATGCATAAAAACAAGGTGATTTTCTAGTGAATCCATCCCTTTAAGTGAAATCACTGACCAGCATCCACCGCCTCCTCCGCCTCCAAGACCGGCGAGAAGTTTCTCAAGCAAACACTTGCAGCCTTCCGAAGTTCCGACGAGAGCGAGCAGACAGAAGACAACCAAGAACTTGTTCATTTTTAGTTTTCCTTCTGAAAACAGGGCTGCTTTGAGTGCGGGACTCACAAGCAAGGCAACAATTAGTCTGATTATTACGCTACAACCGAAGTGATACATCAGCTATGCATATTTCCAGAAGAGATTGTGTATTTATGTGCTCTTCTTTTTTTCTTTTTTTTTGAATTTCAACAACGGCTTTGAATAACTGCGTCTCAAAGTTAAAGTACTCAAGTTTAAATGGAACATCTAACGATCTAACAGTACATTCAGCTTAGAAAATCAACTTAGAAACTTGGAAAAGAGTAAACAAATGAAATGGTGGATATTTTCCTCGGCATGACGAATTGCTTATATAGTCATGCTGAAAGACAAAAGCTCGCCCAGACAATGGATACGAATTAAAGCAAAAAAGTCTCTGAAATCTCCGACACACGCAAGCAACCTTTTTACCAACTTTTCTTTTTCAAAGCCAGATATGATGCCTTGGAGATCCAACTTTGTGCTGTCAATGCCCATTAGCCAATTAGACCGATAAACTGGGAATTTGTAGACATATGATAATTAAATTCGAAACTTGATTGAATGGTCTGAGCCTGTCCTCTGGCCCATGGGCATGGGATGAAAGTTTTCTGGTGTTTGTTATCTGGAGTCTGGGATTTCAAAAATATTACCTTGAAAGCCGTATTCAATAACTCGAAGATCCGTCCAAAAATACCGCCGATGATCTACAAACTTTGATTCACCAAAAATGTATGCTGGTTGGGGCATAGAGTATTTTGGTGAGCTGAATTCTTCGAACTAAAGGCAAGATTCAGGAGGTTGCCGCGTTTCCTTTAATTGGTACAAACAATCTTATTTCACAGTTATACAATCTGAATTTAATATTTCATAATTTGTCTAATAATTTTGTTTAATCGTTGGGCTCAGTGTTCTTTTCAGTCAAATTATCATCTGTTGTTATTAAAAATTAAAATCCCAACCTTTACGTGACTCTTTGTTTTTCTTTCCTATAAATCATCCCGAGGTTTTTTGCCACTTTTTTCAAGTGTTTCGGTGAAGCTGCATTTAATAGTTTCAATCGGCAGAGCACTTTTTTGTGTATCTTACGAATTAGGCAAAGTCCGGATATTTTCTCTAGGATCTAGTTTCCCATTTATCGTAGCCAAATGACAAAAAGATTACCGCCCGATTGATCCCATAATCAATTAAGAAATTTGCCATTATCTTTTTGAAACATTTACCTGGATTTTTTTTACTAATTATTAATTTTTCTAATATTTATCCAAAAAAAGTTCTGTATCATTGTCTAAAACCTCAATATAAACTCTCGATGTTTCTTGTATTCTTGTTTTTGTATTACTTTACAATTTAACTAAGATAATGATCATTCCAGGATGTTACAACAACTTTTGTATATTGGAGTACTTATCACTGTGGCAGTGGCATGTTGGTAAGCGGTATTTTCTTTGTGCAATAATTTGAATAGACAACTATCTAGTTGCCCCACGGAATTCCTTATTTTTATTAGCTGCATAACGTAAATATGTATATGATGAGATTGGAATGCGGCGCATGAGTATTTTTCTGCTGTATTATTTTTTATTAAGCACGACTACTGTACATACTATGATTATTTTACAATATGAATATGCAACTGTTAACTTTTCGACGTTCACTGCTATGTACTTTGCAAACGATGATAAATACCTTGTTCCGTGTTACCTAATAAACCGTGACATGTTTTTTCGACAAAGAATGAAGACAGGTCTGATTCTAAACAATTAATTCCTTTTTTTGTGTGTAGCGGTCCTCCCCCATGTCTTCCCAAACCAGGATGCGCACCACAGTTTCTACCGCCACCATTACCCACACCATCCCCGCCATGCCATATGGGTGAGTTTAAAGCGCTATAACAGCCGGTTTTTGAAACGTGTTCTGGACATTGTATTCCCATTATGCAAAATATTCATTTGCATACAACAAATTGGAGCGCTGTTCCCATCACACGTTTCAAAATCAAAAAAATCCTTTACTGCCCCGCACCATTGAAAAATGAGTAAAATTTTAGTATGTGAATCAGTTCCAATATACGCGGTGGATTGCGCTATTCTTTAACAGTAAGGCAGCGCAGATTTTGGTCGAAATGAAAACTTAGTGCAACGTATAAAAGGTGGGACTCGCTCCTTCATTACCTCAATTTCCCGTATCATAACATAATATAACAGTTAATACGAAACATAAAAATGAATCGTTTATGAACGAATTAAAGGGACAGGGGCCCATCAAATTAAACCTATATTTACGATTTCGTCTTAATTTTTATTAAAAGTGTTTATTACAATATATGCAAACCAAATTTTATCGACATTCACCCCGGGGAACTTTTTCCGACGAGCGCATCCACAAATGTATACCGTTGCCTGGCCCTTCCTCTCGTTGTCTATCCGCTCTGGTTGTCTGCTCTCTCGGTTTTTTCTCTGGCACCTCTTTATTGAGCATACTCTCTCATGCGTAATTTTGTAGCTGTGTTATAACATACGAGAGGTAAAAAAATTATTAGGACTAAATGGATGCAAATACGGTACCCTTATGAGTTGGGCTCGGCGTAAAAAAGTTCCCCGGGTTGAATGTGGATAAAAATTAGTGTGTATATATTGTAATAAAAGCTGCTAATAAAAATAACATGAAATCGTAAATATATGTTTATTTTGATGGGCCTGTCCCTTTAAGGATGTGACGAGGAAGAATCTGGTTATCCGGGACCGTATGCTAGTTTCCACGGAGGCGGAGCCGGGAGAAACAGTGAGGGATCCTATGAAGAAGGAAAACTACACAAAGGCAGACGATATTTTCGAAATCATAAAACAAGATATAATAACTAATGATAAACCTTGTCTGTGTATAGCATTGAATAAAATAATGTTGTAATTCATATCCAGTCATATCGTAATAAATCGTATTTTCTTTAAAAGAAAAAAGTGGTCCGATATGGTTCTCCGTTTGTAATTTGTGGGGAACATGTGTATGCCCTATATTTTCGTTTATCTCTACTGGCATATGCCAACACCTGAAAGCTCATAGGCGTCTTATCCTATCTTATTAATTATTTAACTCTTAAAACACATCTATATACATTCAGACACAGTTTTTTGTTCGAAGGGTGCATTGTGCATTAACTTTCAGTGTTCTGTTATGTGTACCTTGTTTTGTGCCATATTTTATATATACACCTACTATATAAATCAGCTGGTAGGTGGTAGGCGATATATAAATAGTTTTTTTTTTACTAAATAATTAGCAACAATAAAAACATCACAAAGAAATGGTACAATGAAACGATATGTGCGATCAATGTGAAATCTGGAAGTAAATCGCTCAATGAGAAAAGTTAATGTTAAAGGGATGGGGTCGTCTCACTTCGTTACTCACATTGATAAATGTGGTACAAAGTTCGATATTAAATTTTTTAATTAAACCTTGGCCACTTATTTACGACTGTGCTTTAGGCTGTTTCACGTTCGAGTGCTTGGAAAAAAGCGGAAATGTTTGAGATTACTCTAAAATAATATTAAAAACAAGGCAACGCACGTCTATCAAAGCAATCATCGTATGTTTACATATGTACGTTCATGTTCATATGTTTATAGATAGGCTTGATGGCTTGGGGTTAATTATCTAACAATAAGAAAATATTGTGCATACTAGCATACTGTCAAATAGGATAGGAATATACAAGTAATACAGAATGCAGGCGCCATCTATATGTATATGAACATTAGACAAAAAAAAACAAGTGTTTAAGTAGTAATGCCGCAATTGAATACAACTACTGAGAGCGAAAAACCGTAAAAGCGCGAAATTTGTTTGACTAAAAGAATAGTCAAAACGACGTTATTTGGAATTTTTAAAGTTAATAAATAATTGTTTATTTTCCAAGGCAAAAAGTTGCATTCTCCCGTTAGGGCATTTTATGCTCGCTCCGCTGTTAAGTTAGGGTGTTAGCCCCAAGCGAAAACATGGTGAATGCAACCTTGTGGACTAAATAAATACTAGTAAATGCGTGTTTGAGATGCTAGATCGATGGGTACTTGGTGCTGGCAAATCAGAAATTAGCATATTATTGGTCGACTTCTAGTTATTCTTGACAAGCTATAGTTTCAAAGACATTCCTTTTAAAGGAATCCAATTCTCGTATTTTAGCTCGATACCCTAGAAGTCCACCTATCATACTGGCAGTATTTTCACTATCTACAACATGAGAAAACCAGATTGAAATCTCAGTAAAGCACAACTAGAAATAGAATAGAATCAATCTCCTGGAAAATCACCTAATTACCCATGATATTTGGAAAGCTCTATCTCTACTAATTGAGAAAGGTCAAAACCTAGAATATTACAGCCGCGAAGAATGACCGTAAAACATGGAATAGATACCAAGAGAGTCAAAAATTGTCCACACACTACTGCGTGCCGCATTTGATAATTTGAACCACGTTTGTGCGCTGCTTCCTTGTCGACCTCTGGCTTATCTTTTTGAACATCATCAACGTTCTTCTTTTGATTCACGGCCCATGATTGTACCTGAAATTTTTTTTGGATAATCTTTGAAATGTTCGTAGAGTTTCATAAATAAATTAAGTGGTCTGATTCTGGTCCATTGGCATGGGATGAAAGTTTTCTGGTGTTTCTTATCTGATGTCTGGGATTTCAGAAATATTACCTTGAAAGCCGTATTCTATAACTAGAAGAGCCGTCCAAAAATATTTCCGACGATCTACAAACTTGAGCTCACCAAAAAATGAGCTGAAGTTTTCGAACTAAAGGTAATATTCAGGAGGTTATCGAGTTTTCTTCAATTGGTACAAACAATCTTATTTCACAGTTAAACAATCTGAATTTAGTATTTCATAATTTGTCGAATAAATTTGTTTAACCGTCTGCCTCAGTGTTTTTTTCGGTCAAATTATCATATCATGCTGTTGTTGTTAAAATCCCAAAGGTTCTTTTGTAAATCATGGGCAGGGCAAACCCATGATTTGTAAGTGCTGTGTTCTCACAACACTTATGTCTTTATTTAGTTACGTATGATAAATACTTAAATACTTTGCTCGACTCATGTGTTTGAATTATAAACACCACAGCACAACAACGTTGAAACAGGACATGGGCAAATTCTAGTTTAACACGCCATGTAAAGGGTTTGCCCTGTCCATGATCTAACTGTGTTGTGTTGAGTGTGTTGTTGTGCGTGTATTAAAATACATGAGTCGAACACAAAAGTTTATCGGGGTGAGATGGAACCGCTGTCAGCCCGACATAGGGTCACACTGAGGAGGAAAGGGAGCAACGCTCATCATTAGGATACATATGAGAGAGCAGCCCTACACATAGAAACACATCAGGGGTTAGACAGCTGTTGAATATTATAAGAGTTGAGCTGTACGCAACCCTAACACTTTCCTATAAATCATCCCGAGCTTTTTGCCACTTTTGCAAGTGTTTCGGTGAAGCTGCATTTAAAGGGACGCGATCACCGTTTTGGCCCTTATGTTTACTTTGTGTTTTTATTTCTTCATAATTTATAAGGCATAGTGTTGGGAAAATGTTTTGCAAGAAATGGGGCAACAGCGAGTAAAATGATGACGAAACATGTTGTCCTCGAACCAATACGCACCGTAACCCTAGTAATTGTCCAGCATATGGCCGTGCTGATAATGACTCGACGAACATTATTCCGCTAATTAATCGGTCGAATACCTCGCGGGCATTATAACATTTGGTTTTCTATGGCTAACTGTGGACCTTGGATCGGACGCAACTTTTTTAATCAATGAATTTCTCGCTGAAAACAGCGTTTTTCGTCGGATTTTTTCCAACACTATGTTTTTCATAATGTGCAGTTAATAAAAACACAAAGTATACATAAGGGTCAAAACGGTGACCGCGTCCCTTTAATAGTTTCGGCAGAACACTTTTTGTGTATCTAACGAATAGGCAAAATCCGGATATTTTCTCTAAGATCTAGTTTCCCATTTATCGTAGCCAAATGAAAAAAAAAGATTACCGCACGATTGATCTCATAATCAATTAAGACATTTGCCATACGCTTTTTGAAACATTTATCTGGATTTTTTTTACTAATTATTTATTTTCCTAATATTTATCCAAAACAAAGTTCAGTATCATTGTCTAAAACCTCAATATAAACTCTCGATGTTTCTTGTATTCTTGTTTTTGTATTACTTTACAATTTAACTAAGATAATGATCATTCCAGGATGTTACAACAACTTTTGTATGTTGGAGTATTTATCACTCTGGCAGTGGCATGTTGGTAAGTGGTATGTTTCTTTGTGCAACAATTTGCATAGAGAACTATCTAGTTGCCCCACGAAATTCCTTACCTTTGTTAGCATAAAGTTAATATGCATGTGATTAGATTGGAACGCAGCGCATGAGTTTTTTCTGTTTTTTTTTTCTTAAGCACGACTACCCTACGTAGTATGACTGTATGAGCTTGATTATTTTACAATATAATACAACTGTAAACGTTTCGACATTCACCGCTGTAGTTTGGCAAGTGTGAGCACTTCCTTGTTATGTGTTACCTTATAAACCGTGACATCTTTTCTCGACGAAGAGTGAATATCTGTCTGCTTCTAAAGGATTCTTTTTTCCGTTTTTTTATTTTTTTTTATGTAGCGGTCCTCCCCCATGCCTTCCCAAACCTGGATGCGCACCACAGTTCCTGCCGCCACCATTACCAACACCATCCCCGCCATGCCATATGGGTGAGTTTAATGCGGTATATCATCCGGTTTTTGAAAAGTGTTCTGGATACTGTATTCCCATTATGCAAAATATTCATTTGCGTACAACATATGGAAGTGCGGTTCCCAACATACCTTTCAAACCAAAACAATTCCTTTCCTTCATCGCCCTTTGAAAAATGGTAAATTCTTAGTATGTAAATCAGAATACGCCAATATGCACGGTGGATGGGCTATTCTTCAACAGCAGTAAGGCACCGCAGTTTTTGGTCGAAACGAAAACTTAAAGGGATGGGTTCACTACAAAATTTGAGCAAAATAAACTGTAGTCTTCATCGTTTATTTTACCTAAAACAATGAAAAAAACAGTGTGTTTCAGCCATATCTCTTAGCTTCCTTAGTTTATCTTGCAGTACAACTTTATCTGAAGGTCGATCAATACTCACCTTTTTTACCTAATATCTTCCCTAGGGAATAATTCAAGGAATATTTTTTATGCTCTTTGTTTAAGTTTTCCTTTGTACAATCAAACTAAAGCATAAAAACAAGGTGATTTTGTAGTGAACCCATCCCTTTAATGCAACTTATGAGAGGTGGGACTTAATACGAAACATAAAAATGAATCGTTTATGAAAAAAATTAAGGATGTGACGAGGAAGAATCTGGTTATCCGGGACCCTATGCTAGTTTCCACGGAGGCGGAGGCGGGAGAAACAGTGAAGGATCATACGAAGAAGGATATCTACGCAAAGGCAGACGATATTTTCGAAATCACAAAACAAGATATAATAACTAATGATACGTTTTGTTTCCTTTGTTAGCGCGATACGCTAACATAGTTTGGGTTACATCAGAGAGCCCATTTTTTCAGTTTCCACCCTGAATTTGTACCTAGACGAAAAAATGAAATTCTATCGATCTAATTAGTTAAAAGACCATATTTTAAAATTATTTATGTATAGGATTGAATAAAATAACGTTTTAATTCTACCCAGTCATCCATTCAAATCGTAATTTGGAGGGGACCTTTTTAATATGCATTATGTGTATGCACTAATTTTCTTTTGTGTATCTATCGCTGCTGTTATATTTATACAAATACCTGAAGCTCATAGGCTTATTATCCTATCTTATTAATTATATTTAACTCTTAAAGGGACAGGCCCATCAAAGTAAACCTATATTTACGATACGTTCATAGTGACTATCAAGCATTTTTATTACAATATATACAAACTAAATTTCACATTTATTTGCCATGGAAAACTTTTTTTCCGATGCGCTCAGCTTAAATGTGTACCGTAAAGCCGCAAATATCCTTGTCGTCAATGCAAATTTATCGTGAAATCATAATGCGATTAAAATTTGCATATATAGCTTTGAAATCTGCAGTTTTATGGTATACATATGCGTTGAGCGCACTGGAAAAATGTTTTCCAGGGCGAATAATGGTGAAATTTAGTTTGTATATATTGTAATAAATATGCTTGATAGTCATTATGAACGTATCTTAAATGTAGGTTTATTTTGATGGGCCTGTCCCTTTAAAACACATCTATACATTCAGACACAGTTTTTTTTTGTTTGAAGGAGTGCATTAACTTTTTTCATTTTTCTGTTATGTGCATTTTGTTTTGTGCCATATTTCATATATACACCTACGATATACGTAAATCACCTGGTAGGTGGTCGCGATACATAAATTAAAGGTTTTTTTACTAAATAATTAGCAACAATGTAAAAACATCACAAAGAAAACTTACAATGAAACGATATGTGCTATCAATGTGAAATCTGGAAGTAAATAACTCAATGAAATGAGAGAAGTTAATGTTGTTAATGTTAAATGGATATTAAATTTTTAATTGATATTTACGACTGTGCTTTAGGCTGTTTCACGTTCGAGTGCTTGGAAGTGTTTGAGAGTACTCTAAAATAATATTAAAAACAAAGCAACGCACGTCTATCAAAGCAATCAGCGTATGTTTACATATGTACGTTCATGTTCATATGCTCATAGAGAGGCTTGGTGGCTTGGGGTTAATAATCTAACAATGTGAAAATTGGGCTGACTGTCAACTAGGAATATGCAGGTAATACAGACGCCATCAACATATAAACATGGGGAAAAGATTAGTGTTTAAGTAGTAATGCCGCAATTGAATACAACTACTGAGAGCGAAAAACCGTAAAAGAGCGAAATTTATTTGAATAAAAGAATAGTCAGAACAATGTTATCTGAAATTATTAAAGTTAATAAATAATTGTTCATTTTCCAAGGCAAAAAGTTGCATTCACCGTGGGGGCATTTTTTACGCTGTCTGAGATACGGTGTGATTCACGGACAGACTGGTAGTTTTGGGCTAAAACCCTAACAAGAAGAATATGGTGTGGTGAATGCAACCTTGTGGACTAAATAAATACTAGTAAATGCGTGTTTGAGATGCTAGATCGCTGGGTACTTGGTGCTGGCAAATCAGAAATTAGCATATTATTGGTCGACTTCTAGTTATTCTTGACAAGCTATAGTCCAAAAATCCCTTTTAAAGGAATCCAATTCTCGCATTTTAGCTCAATGCCCTAGAAGTCCACCTAGCATACTGGCAGTATTTTCACTATCTACAACATGAGAAAATCACATTGAAATCTCAGTAAAGCACAACTAGAAATAGAATAGAATCAATCTCCTGGAAAATTACCTAATTACCCATGATAATTGGAAAGCTCTATATCTACTAATTGAGAAAGGTCAAAACCTAGAATATTACAGCCGCGAAGAATGACCGTAAAACATGGAATAGATATCAAGAGAGTCAAAAATTGTCCACGTCCACACACTACCGCGTGCCGCATTTAATACCACGTTTAGTTTACGCTGCTTCCGTGTCGACCGCTGGCTTATCTTTTTGCATGTCATCCACGTTCTTTTTTTGATTCACGGCCCATGATTGCACCTGGAAATTTTGAATATTATTTTTAATATGAAAATGTCCATAGGTTTTCATAAATACTAGGAACATCTTATGAGAATGTGCACCAGCTAAAACATTCACAGCTTGCTCCTGAAGTTTGTTATAATAGTAAAACTAATCGTAGGACGTATAGGTATGTCATATGTGTATTCTGTTATGGCACGCCTCGGTATATTAGCTTACCTCAGCAGATCCGAACAACGTGAACGTTATACAAGGAAGTACCGCGATAACTGTAGAGATGTAGAAGACAATATTCCACTCCGTTGCGGAGCCCGTCTAAACGACGCCATTAGATTAATATTCAAAAACAATCATAGGCAAGTGATTGGTGCCCCATGCAAACATATAGTGTTTAAGTTTAAGGCATACATTTGCGTTGAATTTTAGTTATTTCTAAATTTAACGCTGCAGTGATTCTTTCACAGCGGCCGAATCGCCGCTGATTGAAGAAAATGGAAAACGGGGATCCACGCAGCTTGCTCGATCTGCTGAAGTTGGATCTCTAAGGTAAGAACTACCTAGGTAAATTAACCTTAACGATCCACTTTGTAATCAAGGGGTTGACAATTCCGGCACAAGCCACGAAAAAGAATGCAAATCCAGTGATTGTGCCGGAATAGGCTGGCGCCACTGACACTAGAGCTGTTTGACACCCGGGCGCATGAAGTCCTAAATGTTAAAATCTGTATTCACCTATCTATGTAGGCCGCGTAGACATAATTGCAACGCGGAAAACTAAAGGTTTACAGCACGACAGTTCATGAAAACCTCTCAAATTCTTAACAGGGGTTTTGTAGTTGGTTGGTTTCAAGTTGCACTTACATATCCAAAATTGTCTTTTGTTTTATATCATAACGTCATTTATTATTTTGATTATTCCTTATAAATCTTACCAGCCGACGCCATCGAAAGACACAGGAATAGGACTGCTAACGAGGCCTTTGTGGAGTCGAGAAGTGTCGTGGCAATGAGGAACACACCAAGGAAGAATGAACCGACTCCGTTTAGGACCTAAGAACAAATAGTCCTAAGCCTAAGGTCACAGGATCCTAACAAAAATTTCTGCAAGAATTGGAGCAATCTTCAGTATTTCTGGAACAATCCGATTAAAGAAAGCATGAACAATCCTTTATTTCTGAATTTTCTGCATGCTGTCACATAATTAGTTCCCAATTTCCAAACAAAAGCCGTTCCATGTATCATAGCTTACCTAGACCTAGATTCTCGACCAGCTTTTGTGAAAACAGGATGGAAATACTCATAAACTCTTGATACACGCGAAAAATAATTCCATGTTCAGAAGCCCATAGGTTCTGTTTTGACGACAGCTAATTATAATTGAACACGTACCTTGCAAATTGTGCTCTTGTTCCATGTGGTGTGCGTTTGCAGCCACGAATTTGCATAACTTGAACCGACTTTTGAAATCCAAAGGCTAAGTGTTGGCAGAGCCGACATCAAACCGTTCTTCGTGGATGAGTAGTGATGCACGTCGTGAAGATAACTGATAGTACAAAATTAGGCCTAATTTCGATTAATTAGCTAATTGCCATGTGCTGTCTAATTGCCTTTTTTGTTCGTAAATAATTGTTGTCTTGCTTGTATCCTCATGGCTGAGCAGTGCATGCTGTGAGAGTTGCAGTATTTTGATTTTCTGATGAGCCTGACCCTTGCATAAAATAAGTGTTAAAAAGTCACACCTCGGCAAGAACATGATCATAGTCATCAGTGGGAATTCATGGCAGATTATAGCAGTTACGGCCGCCCAAACTGGTCCCGAACTCAGCACTTCTGTCCAGGGAACCTAAATGCGGAGGATTTTGCATCAGGCAAATCTTTAGTTATAGTGCCAATTTGTTATTAAACAATTCCACCAGTAACACAGCCGCGCATATTTAGAGCACGAACGCGTAGCCAGCTGGTGCAGTGGGTGCGCATGCATCTCGTCTATTGCAGTCTGCACGCATACATGCGCAATATTACTTTACTATACTACTACTTGCCTGATGTGCGCACAAGCTGCACTCGATTTATTACCTGTCTCTCAGTTCTCTTTTTGCCACAGTCTTCACTGCTATTGGCAGCCGTGATGAAATTCAGCTCCGCCTCAGCAATACACGATTGTTTGGAAGGTTTATCAGCACCTACAAGCCAATTAATTGTTTCAAAGTTTCAAATTAACCATATCCATTTTTGGATAATTTTTGCACAACAATGTATACGTTCACGACATTCGTGAATTGAAATAAAATATTACAAGAGAAAGAGCTCACCCATAATAATATAAATAATGATGAATACGGTTCCGACGAATGATGAAATGTAGAAAATACTCGGCCAACCGCCAAACAGTGAAGTTTGAGAACACAGAGCGCCGGCAGTGGGTACGATGATTAAAGCGCCTGTAAGATACATACTATTTTGAGATTTTGAAGTAATGAGTCTGATCCTTGAATATTAACGATTCTTGACGTAAGCTTTTGGCAACAGCTTGGAAATGGCTAACAATTTGACAGTCCAAAAGCCCAAAAGTGAATGCTGCTTCGGAGAACCTAATTCAGGGAACAGCTACTAGTCATCTAGAATCAGCTACAAAACGTTTTATAAGTTTTTGTGTTACTGTAACTGTAACAGACCAATTTGCCGTCCTCCAGTCGCCAAGCTCAGTGCGTAACTCCGTTCGCTAGAAGGGAACCAGCGAGTTACCAGCGAATTTACCGCCGGCTGTAGAAGAGCGTCAGCAAACCCGACCATGAACCGACCGAGCACTGCCCAGTAAACACTGAATATTTGTTTGATTATCATTTTAAAAGTAAAACAAACGTTCCTTGATAACGATTTTAATGAATACGATTGAGGTATTTATATTTACTGGGAACTGAGGTTTCCTTGCAAAAACAATCGGAAAAATTGCAATCAGTCAACTGTTTCAAACTCACAGAAAAAATGACGATATATTTTCATTTGGATAATATGAGTCATCTTTATAGCACTCACCTGATTGGTGACAAAACTGGTATGATAATGTTAGCGACGCATGCCATCATTACCGCTGCCACAATCATGTATTTAGCATTAAATTTGTCAGCGAGAAATCCGGTCAACAACATGAACAGGAGACCGAGATTGAAAGACGAGAAGATGTAACCCTGGAAAGTTATTATATAAAAAAGGGACCTTGTCAGGACACTGTAAAGGAAATGTAATTATCAGCTTAGTATATAAAAAAGACTATCTATCAATATAGTAAATAATTTTATGTTGCAAGAGGTGCATTTTAAACCACTTATGAAGAAAAAATGTACCTGTTGATCAGGGCTCCAGTTTAACTTGGGCGCACCCTCGGGGATGACAATATTTGTATCATTATCGGCAAACTCGGACGAATTTACCATACAAACAATTGCCATGCCCATATTGCTGTTCATCATGTGCACGCTGAATAAAATATCGATTTATCGATCGAACGCTCAAGTAAGGGCAAACAATTATTAAATAGTTAGAACGTTTTTCCCGGCAGTGAATTAACCTTTCGTGCGGAAAGGAAATATAGCGAAATTGGAATAAATGTATGACTATCAGGAAACCTTACGGGTTGAACCTCCAATATACTTTACCTGGCAAAGCAGAGACATAGCAGCGAGGCGGTCAGCAATCTAAACGATGGGAACCAGCGGTATGCGGCGTCGCGTTTCGGCTGCGACGGCAATCCATCGCTGACCGGATAAACAGCTGACATCCGAAGGAGGTAGTCTGAAATAGGATACAGCTCAATGAGAAAAGATATAAGACCAGAGTACGAATTGCTAACCTAGGCTATGGGATTATACTGTAACAAACAAACCCGGTAAGCCTCTGCTAGTGTTCGTTGCATGGAAGAACAATGCGAATACAAGAAAATGTATCGTAGAAAAGGCGCCAACAAACATTAGGAGTTTCTGTTCTCATTTTATTGTTGGAATTTGTGTGATTTCATAGAAATTTGCAGTTTAAATGTTGTAATATTTTAATTTTTTGTAGGAAGTTTTTTTACAGAGCGCCGCAAAAATAAATGTGATACTTATTGTACTGGCCGATTATGTCCTAATAATGTTGATCATTGCGAAGCCAGAAACCTATACAAAGTAAGACGAAGTAAAGTAAAATGAGAGAAAGGTACAATAACTACAAGTCTAGCTTTCAGTATGACACGAACAGCTGTTGATCAACGTTCATGACTGTTAAGCGCGCAAGTTATGTGGGGCGTAAGCGGGCGCGGATCAGGCTTAAGTACTCCAGTCCTACGCGACCCGGCCTTACCCTTGTCCCGATGGCAAACGCGCCGGCGCACCCTTAGAAAACTAATGTCAGACAAGAGCGCAAACAATCTTAATGTCATTTGAGGCCATTCAAGATTGAACCATCGCGAGAAAGCGTTAGTCAAATCATTCCAGGGATAAACGTTTATGCGTATTGTCTTAATTCTGTCTACTGTATTTTGTTGTTGACAATATATTTGTTAAAACGAAATACCGGCCGGTTTTTGAAACACATCGTGCACACCAGCGTTCTTATGCAGCTTATGCAAATGAACATAAATTATAATAAAAAACAGCTAAATTCGAGTAAATTAGCATAAATACGTAAGGATTCATTTGTCCACTATGCACTTCAAAAACCGGCCGGTATTTCCCTTTAATGAAAGAACTAGTACCAAGTCCCTTCCGTTGGCTCTCACTCTCATTCATGTTCGTATGGCCGCAGCTGCAGCTACATATGATGAGTTGCATGTTTTACGATCAATAAGATGATTGTATACACCGTTTTGATGTGGTTCAAAACCTCATTTTTTTCTTACTATAATGTAAATCCACGTAAAGTGCCGGACTAGCAATTAGAACTAAAGACCATCAAACGATCTACATCAATGTTTGTTTGCATGTACTTTTTTCATGAAAATCCCTGTCCATCTCGAGCTGGTCCCAAACTGGTTGGGGCCCCTCAGCATTGAGAAAAGTGGACTGAGGGACCATGTCAGCGTTAACTTTTAAAGCAAAATACCAGCCGGTTTTTTTAAACGCATCGTGGTCAACTGAATTCTTGCGTATTTATTATAATTTGCTCGAATTTAGCTCGGTTTTTTTTAATTTATGTTCATTTGCATATGCTGTTAGTGTACTCGATGCGTTTAAAAACCCCCATTTCGCTTTAACTATTTTCAAAAATTGGAAATCATTCCTGTCTCATAGAGACCTTGCCTCTCACTTTTGACTCTAAATGTGAATACACATTTCTTCATTGATTAGTAATGTTTTACCTACCCTACGACCAACAAATAACAAATAAATTGCGCGCAAATGTAAATGCTGATGCAACTTCCTATTTCTTACCTTTTCCCTTATAGAAACGTTTTATCAGCTCGAAGACAATCATATTTCAGTTGTTCGAGATTTCCAGATATTAGCAAAATGGAGTGCGTACTTTATTCAGTACAACAGCTTTTCTTGAATATAATACACGTGTAGCTTGAGTATCGGATAACAAATATACTGATTATTAATTAATTAGATTAATGTATGATTATGTTATTGGTTCTTTTTTATATGAAGGAAGGAAGGCACCCGTAATAGTCGGGGATAGCTCGAATACACGTGTAGCTTGAGTACGATAGTGAAATATTATTGAAGAAGTTATGGCAAAAACACCCTGTACTACTCGACAGTTGAGCTTATATAGTCATGTTGAATACCGTATAATTAACAGGATCGTTGTTTACGTTTTGTGCGAATCGTGAAGGAAGGCGTACCGCGCGGGTCAGCGCATTTTGGCCGAATCAAAAGATTACGAGCTTATAGCCGCGAGCGGGCCCGCAAGCATGCTCGCCTGGGTGAAAGTGAGCCCGCGCTACCCTGTGCTTTCCTCATGCGTCACGAAAGGGTCAGGCTACGTGGACAGGGTGAATTTATGATTTTATGTTACTCGTAAAAAAATGTTGCTTTTTTTTTCTCTGCTTCAGTCTGCGATAACTGGCATCGCTATTAGGATAGAGAGTGAAAGCGAGAGTGGTTTGAAAATATCCATAACCCAATTCCTCAGTAATCTATATTCTCTTGAAAAGTACAAATCTTCAATTAGCTACTTACCGACTCGACTGGCACTTCTTGCAGACCATTTTGTGGTTGAACTGAAGCGTGTTGCGAGCTGCGCACTTAGTTTCGAAACAGCGAGAAGTTACAGACTTAGAAAGAATGATAAGGAATGAGAGAGACAGAGAAGAGAATACGAGAGAGTAAAATTCCTCGACTACGAGAGCTGTCGCATACTTGGAAGCAACATGCTTGTATTGCGCAGGTCGTGTTTCTCACCTAGGCTGATATATCTCACTTTCTCTCCGCATTTGTGCTCTATCGTTCTCTATCGTTCTCTGTTTCTTTGTCTCACTGTAGTGGTCTCAATTAGTGAACTCAACGTTAACATTAAAGGGATCTATTCACCTGAAAACACCTTGTTTCTTTATTTTCCTTGTTTGTACAGGACAATTACCCTTTTTGCATTTCGGTCCGATCAATCCACCACTTTATCACCCAATATCTTCGTGAGTATTGAAATTGAACACTACTTTTTGTATTCCAAATTTTTATTATCCCTTATAGAAACTAAAGAAACAAAAAAAAACAGACACTATTTCAGGTGAACCGATCCCTTTAATCTTGGATCCCAACATGGATCCTGCATCAACCCTTTATTTACAATATATTTACAAATAACGCAACATTCAAGGTGCAATACAAAACTTGTCTAGTCATCCATGTCTCTTCTTATCCTGTCAGAACTATGTATACGCTCTCTCTCTCTTTTCTCTCTCTCTCTGCTTCTCTCCCCCTCCCCCTCCCTCGACACCCCCACAAAACACTCATTGTCTAAAATTGATATACTCAAGAATTAACCTTTTTACTAGTTTCGTTTTTTTTTTTCGTCTTCTCTTCCTCTCGCCGCTATCGTTCTAGCTGAATAAATCACACTAACCTCCATACTCTCTTCTCTCTCTCTTTCTCTCCGTCTCTCCCACTGTTTCTCTAGCAGGCTCTATCACTCTGTTTCTCTTCTGACGTCTGTTTTTCTGAGTGTCTCTTTTCAGGTAAACTCGAGTAGTCGAGGGACCGGGGTTGGTTTTAAACGGAATGTAAATAGTTTTGCGAGTGTACATTGCGGTCGTTGCGCGCGTAGACAGTTTATCTTCGTGTAGCAACTTGGGTATGGCTTACACAGTCAACCAGGCGCCCCTTGAGAGCTGGGCCTCAGAGCCTTGTAGTAGATGATAATACGACTGAGAGAGAGAGAGAGTGAGAGAGAGAGAATTGTGTAGTTTAGATAGGGAGTTAGTGGATATACCATATACAAGCGAGAGAGAGAGAGAGAGAGAGAGAGAGAGAGAGAGAGAGAGAGAGAAGAGAAAGAGAAGACAGACAAAAAGGGAAAAAAAAAGGAAAGAGAGAGTGAGAGAGAGAAAGGGAAGAGGAAAACATAGAGAGTTAGAGAGATCCAGAGACTGCGAAGGTGGATAAAAATAGGCGAAACCTCTAGGCTGGGGGGAAATTAAAATGTTGTACCACTCCCTAATCATAAAAAATACAACAATACTTTGTTTATTTTAGGTACTTTATGGTAGGAACAAGTGCATCGATGGTCTTTTTGTCCTAGATATTATTCTTTCTTTTTCTTTTTCTTTTTTTTTTGCAAAAAAAAAACAATTGTGCAAAATTTCTCAGAACAATTGAAAGCATCTGTATGCTAACTAGCTAGAATCACAGGAGTGTTTGCCAAAAACAATCAAAAGTGCCAGATTACTTTGGAGCACATAGACTAGCAAATAAAGCAAATAAACATCTATGTTTTTTTTCGACTCGAGAAAATATGCCGACTTACAGTACCGGAGAATAAATCTAAATGCACACAATGCTGCTTAAATATTTTGATCAAAATTCATATGTATTTCAGAAATGTATCCGGCTGACTGATGGCAGGATTTGTACATAATGAAAATCATAGAAGAATAAAAAGAAAGAAAACCCCCAATTATATTTTTATTGACTTCAAGGTAGATACATCAAACTTCGAATTTCGGATTTTGAGGTTTGATATTCTAGAGAAGCTGTAGAAGTTTACAAGTAGCAAGGTTTTGGCCATCCACGACAATATGTGCAACGGTCGGGGATGGCTCGCTCATAACATTACTAGTAATCGTAAAAAATACATATAGCAATACCTACCTCCAACGGTCCTCTATACTTGACGCATTATAAAGTCAGGCGGTAGCTCAAGTTCCTGCGCTATCAATCAATATAGTAGAGATCGATACAAGGGAATGATCGATGTCACCAAGTAAGGAAGCAGAAGCTCTTAAGTCCCTACTCGAGAGATCGGGAGCGCGTAAGATGAAAAAGAGAGAAGAAGTGAAGGAGGCGAAGGTCCGAGAGAATGAGAAAGACATTCCCTTTTACGGAAAGTGAGACAGACGCAGGCGACAAGAGAAATAGTTCCTTTTCCGGAAGCGTGTTGTTGTTGTTTCGGAAGAAGCGCCGTGTAAGGAAATGAGTCGACCGCTTCCGCAAGGAACTTTTGGTCATTTGATCCAATCCGGAAACGGAAAAGAGAAAAAGAAAATGAAAACGAAAAGTGACCGATGAGTCAGTAGTCAGACATCTACCGTATACGTCTGCAACTATTTTCACACTGTAAATTATAGCAAGACTTGGAATTTGGAAGACGAAACGTCAGTGCACATGGACCGTGGGTTTTAGGTTTTATTTAGTAAGAAGGTCAACACATGATGTGCATATGTGTAGATCGCAACCAAATCATTAGAAACCACGTCCGTTTTGTGTTACAAATTGAGTTCAAAGCGGTATGATAAGTGGTATTGCCAATTGGCTATATGACACTGAGCAACAACAAAAAATTCTTATGCGCCAAAAAGAAAAATATTTTTAGGACTATCACTGAAGTGAAGATTTCGTAACTTTTGAGGCAAGCGGAAAATGATATTATTACAATGTGGAACATGGAAAGCAATCCTTATAGTTATAGTATTGTTGCACTTACTTGCGTGGGTTTCTGCGGCTTCACAAGAGCGCGCGGCACTAAAGCAGCAAACGTAAAGCTCCAATGGTGGATCAACTAGTGATTCTGATAGGCGGAAGGCAAGGATGAACTGGGCAGATCCGGGCGTGCACCGATATTTGACGGCTCAGCTTATGTCACGCCGGCGCGGATGCGGACACAAATTCGCACGCGTACGTAACCGATATTCCCTTCGCGGACCCGGTTATAGCCGCATTTTTCCACAAATTTTTGCCTTTTCACGTCGTTCACCACGTGAAATTGTGTTCAAAACGTGTGCAAGTGCAAAACCGGGACTTTGCAATGAGAACGCGAGGTGGAGAGAGAACTTGCAGAACTTTTGCTTCATGCAACATTGATTTCGGTATACTGTTCTTTACACGTTTCGGATAATACCTGTTGAGTGTCGCTTAGTGGACATTTATGAAAGGCAGTTTGAATTATTCTCATATACCCTTGCTTGTGAGATTCAATTTCCAATGCTGGGTTAATATTTACGGATTTTTTGATTACTATTACATGTATGTTTAATAAAACGAATAAAATGATTCCTTCTGAAATTACCGATGCGTAAAAACTGGACAACACTAGGACAGCGCAACATGACTACACAAATTAGATACACATTTTGCACTGCAAAAATAGTGTACTGTTTGAGTTTAAGACATTGAACATAAGCTTGCGCACCTAGTATATAAACTATCCATTCAGCTATCCATAGCATTTCGAAGATACATGATTATACTACACAATGCCTATCCAAATAAAAATCTAAAACAAAATTACCTGTATCTTTGTCGACGAAAAGCTCATAGCCAAGATCAGGCGTGTAGACTTCCAAGTCTCGGTCAATAAGTAGTTTCTTGACCATTGTTGAGTGCTTTACTTGAATACTTTGTAGAATTGGCAAAATCTTGAAGTACTCCTTTCTTGGACAAGAAGATTGTTTTCCACCAAGAACCTCAGAAGAATAAAGTTTGCTTTTCCAGGAAAAGGCGTGATGAGTTGAGCCAAGAACTGGTTATCGGAATATTTCTTTGGACAATTATGCAGTATTATCTTATCTGTTTGCTGTATATCCACAGATAAAGTTTGACGACCTCAATATTATATGTATGTCCTGAAATGCAAAATTTACTTGGAAAAAATGATAAGGGATACTCCAAATATGAACATTGTAGAGCAGAGGTCTATTTCAGAAAGTAAAACAAAATGACAGTATATGAGGGGACCAATTCCTGGAACTATCAGTACCAGTTGCGGTAATTGGTACTGGAAGGACTGGGATGTAAGTGCAGTGTCACCATCATGGTATGGTGTACATGGGGTACCAATTACCGTATCAGGTACGAGGAAGGAGGAAGTATTAAGTATTATCAAAGTATGGTATATTATGGCGTCGTGGTGTCTGCCGGCGGGGGGCCAGGACCTCAACTATAACCAGCTTCTGGGGCGGAAGTAGAAGATGATTTCCGAGGAAAAATCTGTTCTCATGTAAGGAATGTGGAACCCGTGGAGAGGACCCAAAAGAGCGAGAGAACGTGAAAGGCCAAGAGACACAAAGAGCCAGAGTCAGAGGGAGATTGATAGATACAAGGAGGGATGGAGAGATAAAGGTGGGAAGAAAGGGTCGACTCCGCCCATTTTGGCCCTCTGGGAGAAAGGACTAGGACCCAAGCAGGCCAACCGCTCAACTAGGCCTGCACATGGCCACCCTTTTCATTTATTTTAATTCTTCTAACGGAATGACACATAATTGTGAAACGAAAGCTTTACTAGTGTATTTCCATGTTCATTTGCAAATTCTTCGCCTGTTAGCAGTGCGGGAAGGGTACACGATTTTGCATATAATACATAAAAAGGCCGATGTTCACAAACCTTATTATTACTCAAAACTGCCCACTTTGTTTTTGAGCTTTTTGCGTTTTGAATTCTAGAGAAGGGTCCTGGCAAATTTCTGAAATCCTCACTATTTTTGCCCAAAAAATCGAAGCCTAAGACCTTCCCGTCGGGCCGAACCCCTTCTGTATGGCATATTTCAGTTTCTGATTAATGTGCAGCTAGATCACATTATTGAGAACAATGTCTTTCTTTTTCCAACCAGAAAACGCACTCACTTTTCTGTCTGACCCTTTACGATTGTATCGACAGAAAGCCTCTAACTAAGTGTAATGTTTAAAATACGGTCATCGCTAACTTCTGTCACATTTCACTCAAAAAAAGTTGAAAATCCACAATTCAATTAGTTGGAACGTCAACGTCGTTTTCGACGTTAGGCTTGAAGAGTTAATAGCGGAACTGAACTTAGAGTACTGGAATAAATCGCTGGCTAGAAAAATGGTGCTCAATTGCTAATTCCTGATGCGGAAGTTAATTAGTTGAAGCTGTCCGGACGTTTTCTTCTTCTCGAGGCGACCTCAGTTCTCCGCTGAGCATGGGTTGTCTACCGTTTTTGGATTTCATGAATCATGAAAAATAAAATGATGCAACATCTACAAAATTATGCCAAGAAACATGCGCACTCCACAAAAGCTTCTTGAACTGTTTGTGTATTTGCTACACTCTATTCTGTGCAAATAAGTGCACAGGTGAACGTCAGTGCGCCCTAGCACGAAACAGTGGGTTCGATATGAGATGAATTGGGCTTGATGATACTGTATTGTATTATTTCATGTACTTAATCTTACAATTGCATTCGTCTCTCTCTGTCTCTCTCTGTCTCTCTCTCTCTCGCTCTGTCTCTCTCTCCATTCTATACCTCGCATTGTCCATTTTCTTTCTCTGTCTTTTACTTTCGTACCTGTCTCTGTCTCTCTCCCCTTATCCGTCGTCGCTCTCTCTGACGCTGTATAAATACTTACTAGTTTCAGTAAAGGATATTTGTTGAATATCACGTCGGCAGTTGCAATCCTTATGATTGTGAGCGTGGCTCAGTCATTTAGTTGAGTGTAGTTCTGCAGACCTATCTACGAGTCTCGGCCTAGCTTCAACCTCCAGACACATTTCCCTTGGCCTTTCTGAAATCTATAAATACGCAGCTCCGCAGTTTAGTACAATAATTTTCTCATTTTCACGTTGATTATTTAACAACACAAAACATACGAGACGAGAGGAGAGGATTTTTTACATTTTTTGTCATATTGAACAGTTTTCGCCCCTGGTAAACTGTGTTTCTTCTGAGGAAAATTGACAAACATGTACATATAACTCCAAAAATGCATCCGATAAAACCGTTTATTTTGGTGTTACGAAGTGAAGCAGCATACATATAATAAACGGGTGTTTTACAGTACTCATGCATACGACTAGGGCACATCCAAGTCCAAGACTGACCAAATTCTGAATTAAAGGGCCCATTCCAGGTAACCCCTACTTTTGAGTTCTCCATCTGATTCCCCTGAATATGGTAGAATACAATATTTTCCTAGTTTGCATAAGGAATATTGAATATTCACGTATAAAAAGGTAATTTACCATACCCGAAGTTACCCACAAATTCAACGCATTTGTCACGCCCATATGCATTGGCCAATATGACACAGACACCAGACACAACTACACATATACCCCAATTAGGTGGAAGCTAGCGCCGGGACACGGTATAACAGTGGGTAAGGGTAACATTTATTGATCCGAAATGATATGAACAGGAATTTGGATATTTCGATTTCACCTATATTCGTGACGGAAAATCAGACGGAGAAATAAAACAAATTGGGTTTAAAAAAATAGGGAAAAAATAGGGTTTAGAAATGAAAAAAATAGGGCAGGTCACCAACAATGCAAAGCTGCGGGCACGTCTAAATTCATCACAAAATATACAATGAAGTGGCGTATTGCAAATAGTAGAGTAAAATAATGCAGAACCACTAAATTTTTACTATCAAAAATCCTACTGTATAAGGAGCGGTACTTTATGTTTCCGGCTTGTCGGCACGCTTCAGCTAACTATGTGAAAATCATGAGGCTAATACCAATAAACACAGAAAAGTATAGATCTAACAAATATTACGACGCCAACTTACATATGCTTCAAGGAAATTTGGCATTGTTCTTTTCGTATTCTTTCGTCCCTGCTGGATCACAAAGTGCATTTGTTCTCAGTGACGCAAGGGTATGCAGATCGGCAGCTATCAATATGACTGGCAATGAGGCGGGCCTGGGATGCCACATCTGTCAGCGCGAAGCGCAAATAAGCCTGCTAACAACTGGCGCGCTCCATGATCCAGCGGTGGAACGGCATCTGAGATCAGATGCACCGTATCGGAAAATTACGTCTAGACACTGTCTTGCACAGAAAAGCAAACAAGAAAACTGGCCAGTAAATATGACTTGAGATTGTTGATAGTCGAAGAGAACTGTACTATTGGAGCTATGGAAAAACGATATTTGTTTACTTACTACCATTTTGTTTTACTACCAATTAAATTGTAAGTATGATTAAGATATCGGGTTATCTTTAATTACTTCTAAAGCTAACGAAAGTACGAGGCCGGCTAACATGACTTGAGGAAGTGGACGTGCGTAGCTTACAGTCAAACATAAGCAAGTTTTGGAATCGATGAAGTCTCCTACTTCTGAAATTTCCTTATAAAAAATTGGGAAGAAGGAGAATAGTCGATGTTGCGCTGTGTGGACAACATTAAAAAAATAAACGCTGATCACGTAGTGGGGTGTGGTCGTAATCGAAGCTGTTGCCCATGCTGGTTATCTAGCTTTCGTTTGAGAACTACAAAAATGTACTGAAAATATCAAATACGTGATTTTTAAATTTTTGTAACTATCTTGATCATGTCAATAATCGAGTCGGATATCAAAACGTTTCTCGACTACATGTTCTGTTTGAATTAGCTGATAGGTTACTTCTAATAAGATCAGAAATAAACCTGAACGCCTTCACGTTGAATTGTCCTTTCCTGCAGCTTCTCCCTCCATCTTTTATCATCTATCATTATTTCCCCCTATCGACACCATTCTCTAACCCATTATCACTCTCTCTATATCTCTATCTCTCCAATCTCTCTCTACATATCACTGATGTGACGCAACGGTTTTTTTCGGCGTGTGTGTGAGTTGATCCGTTAGGTGAGGGTGTGCCTTTCCGCTTGCGCGACCCCGGGGCCAGCGATGATGCGGTCCGGTTCCGCACAGGTCTCCCGACCAGTCCGCACCCTGAGAGGCCCGGCCCACCCCTTTGGCCTGCCCCCCAACAGCAGCTTGCCTGGCTCATCCCGTTTAAAAGCCTTCCCAGCCCGCCAGATCACTATATCACCCCGGCGATCAGAGTTGAACCGGGTCCCAGGTTCAACTTTAAGTTGATCAAATTAAAATAGTAAATTGGTATAATAAGCACTTGTCGTCCAACACCCTTTTACTTGATCCTTCATATGTTTCATATATTCCTGATTATTTAAACTTCTTATGTATGGGTACTGCACACAAATTTTGCCGACCAACTCACTACGCGAGCCTAAATATTTTCACAGTTGTTTTTCCACTAACCACATTTTGCTAATGATATGTCTGAAGTTACGGAATTATTACTTTGCCCACGTAAATAGCCGTATCAGCAGTCAGCGGGCCTTGATTTTGATTAAAAGAAGAAGCAGGTTCCCCATACCGTTTCTACACTTTGACTCAATGCAATTCTATTTCGATTTTTTTTTGTGTTTACGTTGACTCAAGAGTAGGTATTACTCGTTGACTTCTTTGCTCGAAGTAATACTACATTGCGGTCTTCTCATTGCGTTCAGTTACTCCCGCTACCTCTCCTCTGGTCTACGATTTTTTCACTACATTTAATAAGAACCTAGTTGTAACTGCTGAAATACAATACAATTATGTTTATTATGCTTATTTCAATATGTAACACTCCTTATTATGAATACGTCTATATACGGTACACCCCCATTTAATATGGGTTTTTCAGCGCCCCGGGCCCCCGTTAGAACAAGAAGATGTGCGGAATCTGGGCCGTTATCGGCGGTCGGGTGACTCAATTCCACGAGAGTCAATTCCTAAGGATTGTCGGTCGTGGGCCCGACCTTACCGTTATTAAGGAGGTCCAACCCGACGTCCACCTTGGATTTCATCGTTTGGCAATTGTACTGGTGAGGATTTTGCAATTTCTATTACTGTATATATATTATCATAACTGTAGCTGTGTTACTGTAGCTTTTACTTCAATCACTCATGTTGCTTTTGCGTAAGCTTCTTCAATAATCTTGTGTCCTTCCTATCATTTTAGCCATATTCTTGCATTATACAGAAAGAATATGTAATTGACCAAAGCTTGAAGTATTAACAATTGCTTTGATGTAGATTCTGGTCTGTTTCTGTGTTTTCATGGAATGTCTGAGTAACTATTCTCAGTAAATGAGCACAAAGCCTACAATAAATCACATATGCTTCTCATTTCTCATTGTCTTTTGCAGACATTTTTCGGTTTTTTATTTCGTTTTTTTTCTTTGCATTTCACATCTGTTTTAGTTTAGTGTGGCTAGCCGTTCTGTGTTCCAAAAAGTGACCCCCATAAAGTCTAGTTTAGATACGGGGCTAACTTTACTCGGTCGAGGTGTTAGGGATTGCAAACAAGGCATTGCTTAAGGGGACTTATATTCGCATCTTTTTAATTTTGGCTTAAATTACACAATATGAATGCGACGTTTGCGTGTTCGAAAAAGTTGATAAAAGCTAGTTACCAGTACTGAAGTCAACGAGCTCTCTCACGATCGAGCAACCAATTTAAATTTCTTTTTGCTTATAGTATCCGGCATCCGCACACTATTAGTATAAAGATAATCTTACTGTAGATAAAATTTTCCTAAACTCAGACTTTTTTTTGTATTGGTGATTCATACGTTAACTCCTGTGTGTTTGTCCCTAATTGGAGAGCGTGCGGCCTTATTTTTAGCCCGCCAGTGTGCACGCTTCCGCACCCGCTGACTTTTCCTTATACGGGAGAGCGATGATGATTCGTGATCTACTCTGTCTCTCTCTTTCTCTCTCTTTCTCACTCTCGCTCTCTCCCATTCTTCTTTTTGCCTCGCGGAAACGGAAGCCATTTTTTCTGAGCAACTCTCTGGAGTGGAGGCGCCGCTGTGTCTGTTTTGGTTAGTGAGTCGGATGACTCACAATGCTTAAGGACCTGCGAGCTGAGAGCCTTAGATAGTCCTTTCAGTGTCATTTAGCTGAAGTCCATGCACCATCATCTTAACTCGCTTGCGCGAAAATCACTAAAATAGTCAGTCTCTCAAATTTGATGAAGCGACAACCCATGAGCTTTGCCTGACAATCAGTTGTAGATAAATGATGAAAATTATTCCCACGAGATAAAAATCCAATACGTTCGGCTCAAGACTGACTCGGTAGGTGGAATAACTTATTATTCCACACCAACTAAGGCAAACATATTATTTTAGTCAGCTCATCAAAGCACCCTTGCCGCCTAATAATAATGCTTCTCTTGACGAACCAAACAATAAAAGAGTCGAGTGAATTCTTAAACAAACTGAAGAGCTTCTCCACTTTCCAAAACCAGTCAAGAAGGCATTGTGTAGACTGTAGACCTTCACCTCTCCTGCATCTAACACAACAGTTTGCTTTAGAGCGCGCGCAGTAGTTATCCCAGTCGACCGACTGGATTTTTGTTGATTAAAATGTGTCTGTGTGAGAGAAAGACAATGAAGTCATAGAACAGTAAACAGAGCTACTGGAGAAGCATAATGCCTCTCTTGTTGAAGTGTATGAGCATTTTTTTCAGAAAACATAAATAAAGGAAACTATCTTATTGACGAATAAGCGTGTATCATATTAACCGCATCCAATGAGAACTGTGCAAACAAAAAAACGATAAATACACACGATATTTTAATATCTAAATTAAAATAAATTATTTCAGCCCGGTGACACTCCCAGTGAACAGCCAATCTGTGGCCATGGACTGTCCGTGGTATGCAATGGAGAAATCTACAATCATCAGGAAATTAAGGTAAGGCGATGTCAAATAAAGGAGAAACGTCTGGAAAGTGTTTTTACAGGGGCCGGCGCCCGTGCGAATTACCCCCTGGGCCAGTAGGCTGAAATTTTGAGAGCCACAGAAGATACCCTGGTGAATACCATGACGCAACAGTAAGCACCGATCACTAATGAAATCACTTGCTACAGGAGGGTTCCTCACTACAACTAAGCAATAACGGATCGGACTGCGCCGCTGTCATCCACGCTTTCCACAAGTCCGGAAAAGATCTCAAGTAAGTGTTGCCAAACTTTAAATCGTTTGTGAGTTGTCAAACTTTAAAGTGTTGTCAAACGTTTAAAGAGTTGTCACACTTTAAAAGTCTAGGGATATATTACGACACTCGTGATCGTTAGGGTTAGAAAAACGGCAGTATCCGAAAGGAAACATCTTTGAAACATTTTATCATTGTCGTACTTTTAGCGTGAACAAAGATGTTTTCAACACAGCAACACACAACTTAAGAGGGAATCAGTTTATGTTGCACGTTTACCATAGATTGGGTAAATTTATCAAATGCTAAATATTCAGAGAGGCATGTTCCATGTTGGACGGTGTTTTTGCTTTTCTGATGGCCGACGAACAGAATCTATACATCGGAAGGGATCCTCTCGGTGTCCGACCGCTCTTCTATGGAAGAACAGAACAAGGTTGGAATTAGTATCTAATGGATTTTGCATAGGCCACACGTCAATTTAGAGGGGGTAGGGTCGCCACCGTAAAGGGGTACCTGTTTTTTGGATGGACTTATTTTGTGATGCTCTCCATGAACGGCTCATTTACACATACATTCAAAGTTTCCATCCTCAGAGTGCGAGTAAGCATAAGAGGCATAGAGAGAGAGCGTGAGAGGGAGCGTGTATGAGAGATAAACATAGACAGTAAGGTGACAAAAATATTACTTATGGAATATATTTAGGCGAGCTCGCTTTTGGCTCCGAGGTCAAATGTATTTCCGAACTCTGCAACAAGATCGACTTCTTCCCGCCAGGATGCTGTGCTGTTGTGCCGCACAACGCATTCAATCGCAAAATCCAACCGCAACGCTACTACAACGTACCACATATCGCTGATCGTTTTGTATCCATGAACACTGCTAAGGTAGTGTCTATGAAAACTGTCCGCTAACGTTTACTTAGGATGTCGACTGTGGCACTATTATATTAACACTGGTGAACGTGGACTGGCTTCCCGGGGGTCCCAAACAATTTGATCACCGGGAGGATAGAAGTTGGCCATACTGCACTTCCATGGCCGGGGGTCCCAAACAATTTGATCACCGGGAGGATAGAAGTTGGCCATACTGCACTGCTCTGCAAGACCTCCTTCACCGTTCACGCATTCGGTTGATATAGTTCGGTGTTCTGTATATTTAGCTTTATTTTAGACGCTTGTCCGTGACGTGCTCATCAAATCAGTCGAGAAGCGTTTGATGGGCAATCGTCACTTCGGATTCATGCTTTCCGGAGGCCTTGATTCGTCCCTCATCGCTTCAATAGCTACAAGATTCCTAAAACACAACCCAATTGCTTTCTCCGTAGGATTCGAGGTGAGTTTATAAGTTTATCTATAGAATCTACATAATTCACACAAGCGTTTGTGTGTGCCCAACATCTAAGTGTGTGCTCGAGCATACTAGCCAAACTAAACTAAAAAAGATGCGAAATGCAACGAAGAAAATGAGTGTAAGGAAGAAAAAAATGACTTATCAGATCAGCAAATTTTTGTATGCAATATCTACATAACATAACATCCAATTGTCACACATAAATTGATAAAATAGGTAACAATTGACTGTTCGTAGACTGGTTAGACTGTTTGTTAACGAATTATTTGCAGGATTCACCTGATCTCGAAAACGCTCGCCGGGTCGCTCAATATCTAAACATTCCACACCAAATTCTTGTCATTACTGAACAGGATTGTATTGATATCATTCCAGGTAACCTATTTTTTCAACTCCCAACGGAAGTTCGTTTGACTATTGTGGCAAGCGCTAACACCCTTCCCAACCAAATTGTATTTGGTTTAGCTATACCATGTATTTGTTCTTACACTCATGTGCAGTTATTATAGCGGTTACATCAAGCAACAAATTGAACGGAGTGTTAGCTATCTTGCCCGGAATTTTCTTGCAATGGTCTGCCATTCTTGAATGTTGTTCTAATTATTTCGCTACAATTTAGAAGTTGTCTATGCCCTCGAGTCTTTCGATCCAGCCATTGTTCGGTGTGGAATTGCCCACTACCTCCTATGCAAGTACATCTCCGAAAACTCGGATGTCAAAGTTTTATTATCAGGTTTGCGAGTTCCTCTTTTTTTGCGAGTTCCTCGTGTTGTATTTCATTCCGGATTGAATTACTATATGAAACGTATCCAGACAACTGCTTTTCCATGAAGTTTACGCAAATCTACGTTGTTCTGTGTTGTTAAGAAAAACTCGAAATATCTGTAAAAACTTTACTTGATTCCTGTGAATCAGAAAAGTTTCGGTACCAAAATAACCGGCATCTCAATCAAGTACTCGATCCACTTGAATTATTGCGTAGGTCCTCGAGAGCATTAAGTCGAAACATTGTAGGTGCACTTTGATGGGAAATGTTTCGCAATCAGGCCTCTAAATCGAATATCCTTTTTCTCTGCATCTGTACATCTTTTCTTCGAATTCGTTTCATCTCAACCGTCACTCTCTGCCACCTCCTCTCTCTTTCGCTCTACCTCTCTCTGACAAAGGCTCTCTCTATGTCCCTCTTGAACTCTTAGAAGTCCTTCTCTATCACCTGTTATCTCGGTCAATTATACCGTGTACGACAAGTCGCCTACTTTATTTCAAGATCAAATGTTTTATCTATAATGACGAGACGCAAAGAAAAATAGGAGTAATACAACTGTTTTGTAAAGAGACGCTGGAGGTATTGTACGTAACCCATCTGTTCGCGGCGACGCAGCGTCTGGCCTCCCGTGTTTGTTCTGTCGCACTAAGCAGGGAATGCTGGCGCTCTCGCCGCAATTTGATACCGATCTCGGGCGTAAGCCCTGCGCATTGGGACCTAATCTGCAATGATAGCTGCAACCCGGTTTAAGCAACGAAGAAGACACACAGGGCTACAGTCAAATGTTTATCTATAGTTTAACTTTTTACTGTTTCGATGTACTTCAACTAGGACCTTGAAATTTGGGTGAGGGGAAGCGCTCGTTTATACAGAGAATACACGAGAGAACGTCTAAATCGCAGTGCGAATGTTTCTTATTGTTGGGTACTTGGACACCCGTGTACGATCCAAGCAAAGCGCCAAACGGCAGTTCGAATATTGTAGCTGCGAAGCTTACACTTAGCACTCTATGACGAATGTGCTTAGTGACTAACTCGATGTTAGCCAACTTGGCCTTTAAATAAACCCAGTACTCACTAGACAATAGAGAAAAGGAAATACAAAGACCCGCGTTGGTGGACAGTTTGAAGTTCGGAAGCAAGATAATGCGTCATCTTAGAATCAAACTGTCAAAGCTTTCCAAATAGAAGTGACTCATTTTGTGAGGCAGCAAGATACACTGTATCCGAACTCTAAATCTAAATGAGTATCGAGTATCGTCTAGGAGTACGCAAAGAGGGGGCAAAATAAGGAATTCGAGGCAAGAAGACTTTATAGTTTACATCATTCGGGCCAAGAATGACACTATTACTTCCCACTTCCCATTTCTATTATAAACCTGAAGAAAAATTACAAATGTTTTATTTAGCGAGTATATACCCCACTAAACGCTTTTCGACTATGACTTTGGATTGTTTAGGAGAAGGCGCTGATGAACTGTTTGGTTCCTATGCGTACATGCAACGAGCTCCCAATCATCTACATTTACACAAGGAAATCCTACGACGATTACATCATCTGCATCAATACGACGTGCTCCGATGTGATAGAGCGACGTCATGCCATGGACTTGAGATCCGAGTACCTTTCCTTGATAAACAGGTCAGCTGGTTTGACCGACGCTTGATATCATGTTTTTGTGAAAAGTATATTATTGGACAACTTACTCCAACACCCATATATTGATGATGCATGGTAGCCGTCCCATCTCTATTAAATGTTATCCATATAAATACGCATTTTAGTTCATCGATCTGGCTGCACGTCTACCGCCCACCTATAAGTTGATCCCGATGAAGCTAGAGAAACACGTGCTACGTTCGGCCTTCGAGGTTAATATTAGCAATTCCTGAGTTTGAGAAATTTATCAATATTTCCTCACAAAATTCTACCTGTTGTTAGCTCTTGATGAGCGTTCGTATTATTACGCAGCTTTACACACTTTGTTCATAATCGAACAAATAATGGTTGTCATGATCATATCCTACCTTAGGGATGGCTCCCCGACGAAGTTCTGTGGAGAAGCAAGGAAGGATTCGGTGAAGCCCTTGGTTGGTTAATTGCAAGGTTTTTATCTTGAGATTAGGTAATATAATTGCGCCCAGCTCTGCTTCGTAGTAATTAGCTCGTCGAAATGTTGATTAAAATCCCAATAAAACTATGTTTTTTCAAATAAAGGAATCCTTTCTTAGTACTTCAAATGTGCTTGGCATTGCTTGGCTTCGCAGTACATATGGGTTATCTTTTTAAATGTCATTTGCAGGCAAGAAGGACCTCGGTGACATCGTCAGCGCCCATTGTGATACCATCATTTCTGACAAGCAATTCGCAGCCAGGCATATTGTTTATCCAGACCACACGCCAGAGGTAATATAGTTTACTTTTCGTCGGTGATGACGGCAGTGAGTTATCACAGTCAACTTCAAGCACATTTAATTATTACAACCGCGCAAGCGAGTAGCTATGGTCGATTCCGATTGGTCGTCTTCTGGGCACTGCAAGCGTTGTTTGACTCATTCTTCACCAAACCAACTCTCATATTTTCAGACCAAAGAGGAGCTCTGGTACCGGGACCTATTCGAGAAATCCTACGGTTATGATAAAATGGTCAACGTGATCCACACAAAAGTCTACAGGTCTGTTAGTTAGAATTCAACATAAAGTGTAACTGCCTTGGCAATGCTCGGATACTTGATACTTGCAAACTGTAGCATAATCGTGCAAAATGTAAATAACGCATGTTCATTTTATAAATTCTAGAACTGCGGCGTGGCATCGAACAGAAGAAAAGGAAAACTTGGAAGCCAAGGAAAACAACAAGAATCTTGGTGTAAAGGAGGACCTTCTAAGATTACGACGAAGATCCACCGGTAGCACAACGCTTGGTGTAGCCTAAATAAGACAAGCAGAAATGATAGCGGGTTTTGTGCACTTAACCTAAAGAAATATTTAAGCAAATTTGTACCGCTAATTACACTTGCAGACGTCCCTAATACTCGTCTATGTATCGCCTATTTTCCCCTAATCTGTAGCGCGCGTAAAATACCGTATCCAAACTCTTTTCAAATTGCGCTCCTTTGCCGCACTTTCTTGTAGTAGTAAACGGATCTTGCCGTTGGCGTCCATGATTGAATTTTGTGTTTTTTATTCCTCTGCTTAGTGTTTTCTCATATGGAAAAGCAAGTGCTCCCGTAAAATGATGTGATTTTTTTTGCTTAAGTTTATGCTTGCTGGTTCATCGATCGCCGCATGTTCACTTTCCATACTAATCATGATGTTTATATTTACGCACAAATCCGGTTCGATAAGTATTTTGGCCTTTTTCTTGCACTTAAGTCCTTTGTTAGCGCAATAGCGGTAACATAGTTTGGGTTTTTTGATTGGTTTCGTTAGTTTTAGTTTTAATTTTTTCAAATTCGTGTGAGTAGTTTTACATAAATTAAACTGTCCTAGTCGAATTCTTAGTTTTAGTTTTATTGAAATTATATGTTCTAGTCTTCGCTTCCAAGTTTCGGCTCTATTTATAATCATAACTAGCTAATTAATAATATTAATAATTAATAATAATAATAATAATATTCAACAAACAATCGTTTGCGCATTTTGTACATATACCTTTCTTGTTGTGTGTATGTGTGTTCTCGTTGCTCTTCATTAATGGTTTATAACAAATAAACATTTCCAATGACTGCATACTTACATAAAAAAATCCAAATTATCTTCCAAGCAGCAAAAAAAGAGGCTTTTTAAAAATCGATAATTCGTACAAGGAAAGCACGGCCTAGCGATAAAAACTGATAGTTCTATATTATAATAGGTATAAAGCTCTACCTCAAATCAAACATTTGTACAAGTATAACATTACTTTGTACTCAAGAATGCAATGGCAAATAAATATACAATCAGTCCCTATTAGCAGATTTGTGCACATAACATAAAAATAACAATTAACAAATATAAATGAGAAGTGAGATCAAAATCGGCAAATGTTTGGGCCTACAATCAAAATGGGATTCTAACCTAATTTACGCGAGAAAGAAGCACGCCTTGAAGACCAAGGGCTTAATTATGATTAAATATTAGAAACTTGTGGGCTAAATACCGTGTGCCGCAGCCTTAGCTGGTTTGTTGCACTCAGTTATTACAAATTGCAACGTACGGAATTTTCACTCTTCAGGCTGGGGCTGGGCGGCGGAGCGTTGAAAATATATGGTGAGCAATAATGACGCAACGCAATGTTGCCATTGCCTCAGAGCGATCATCATATCTTCGTCAAGCGAATTTTGTACTTATCGGGGTGAATGGTTAACTCCATCTTCTGCTCAAGGGAGTACTTTTCGCCGGGAACTCCAGTAAACTCGTACCTTCTCAGCAGACTTCCAATAACGGAAAATAGCTCACATCTGAAGTAACATAGCTTTTAATTTGCAATGTTGTCGGATAAAAAAAGCTATGATGGTTGCTGACATCCGCACCACCAGGCGACAACCAGTTTGAACTACCAGTCTACACTCGTACGTGAACGCACATAACAAGCACTGAGACATAGTGATTCTTACATTTTTTGAAAGGAAGTTTGCCACTTTGAGTTATACATTTTTGTGTTCGTAATAAATCGTATTATAGTACTTCAATGAAAGTTCTACCCACTCACCGTGCAATGCTTTCGCCCATGCACATTCGAGGTCCAATGCCATAGGGCATCGAAAGGGCCATCACTTGTCGGTTCACACGACCGTTCTCAATAAACCGTGACGGCTTGAACGTCAGTGGATCTGAAGAATATTTATGCTATAGCTCAGCAACGCAAAAGCGGTACCATATATTAGAGTGGTCTTCTTTAAAGGAAGGCGCCAAATACTGCTACAAACTATGCAAAAGAATATGCAAGAGACACGGACACATCGCGTGCAACAAACCTGGAAAGACGTCCGGGTCAGCAAGGGTGGAATACAGATTCATGAAAATCATGGAATTGGCGGGAATTCGAAATCCATCCAAAATTGTTTCGTGTTGGTTTCGATGTGGCATTGAAAACGGTGCAATGTTTGCCAAACTGCAATAAATATGCTTTTTATTCACTGTAATTCGCTAGCATGGGATTGAAAACTAATGTTAAATTTGAAAGGCAAAGGGCAGAAAGGCCAACCGTTGGACTTCCGCAATCGTCGCTTCCAGATATGGAAGACGTTCACGATCTGCCCATACTATATCTTCCTCAGGATTGAGCTAAACTAGGCAATTCGCAAATTATCGTAAAAGAAAGGAACGAAAGAAAGAAGAAACCCCGTGGGGTAGAAAGTAACGGGTGAGTATACCAGACAGATTTTATGAGGGTAAAGTTAGTTTTAACTTTTAACTTACCGTTTGTAAAATTTCCTTTCGACAAGCCTTCTGCTCTTCTGGATAGAATAGAAAATATAAGAAAGCCCAGCCGAAAGTGTTGCACTCGGTCTGAATTTTCGTTTTCAGTATTACAAGCTAAAGGCTCGGGTCCAATGAAAAATTAACATGGATTTTTCTGGATGGAAACTACTTGTTCACATAATATTGATAATAAAACCCACATTGCATGACACATCCCATCAGAAAAACGGTCTATCACAAAAATTTTCCAAACATTACCTGTATGCCGGCGAAAAACATCTCGGTCATTATTTTAGCCAACATTTCCTCCGAGTAAATATCTGCATGTTCATCTTTCCCCGCAAAAGTATCCATCAAACGGATGAATTGTGAGGCGAAGTCGGTTTTTGACAGGTCCTCGTATTCTGCAAATATACTATCCAGTAAAAGTACAAGAAAGTTCATATTTGTTTTCAACTTGTATTGGTTAGTGCAAGTCTGAAATAGTCAAGATAAAGAACGAAAAGGGGCATAACAAAGGCAACACAAACCTTTCGTGGATCTTCTGAGTCGCACATCATCAAGCATCATCTTTTGCACGGACGCGGCCTGCTTCTTCATTTTGTGATAACCGAGACCGCCGGGTAGGAATCGAAGCCATGGTAGAAATGTCAACGGGGCGGTTTTCTCCATCAATTCCATTGTGTCACCGAGCCAACGAGCGGAGTCACTGAAATACAAGAAATTCAGAACTTAACGTTCAACTGTGAAGATGCGTCTCGTATAAATGTCTGTCGGCATGTGTTTCTGTTTGTGCGTATATGTGTGTCTGTGTGTATGGTTCTTTCTATGCATGTGCAGTGTGTATGTCTGTGCGTAAACTTCGACAAGATGAACTCACCTGAATTCCTTCGAACCATGTGGATGACTTTTGCCCATTACGATTTGAGTGAGCACGTTTCCCACCACATAGAAAATGGTGTCCTCCAGTACAATGTCTGTAGAGTTGTTCGTCATTTGTTCCTCCACGTACGTGAACATCTTCTTGATCTCACCGGTAACTAATTCTTGAATTGTGCCCAGTCCTCGAGATTCTACAAGATTTCCCTTTACTCATGGATTATAATAGATTATGTGTATTATAAGCAAAAACATAGCCAGCCATCTTTAAGTTTATTTTCAAACTTCATCACTTCCGTATCCTTTCAACATACATTTGACAAAAAATTGTATTTATTTCGAGCATCTAAATGATAAATCACACTTGCGAGCAATGGTCTCGCCACGTAAAATCAAGTGAAAATGCTATTATTAGCACAGATACAGCAAATCAGCGCAAACAGCTCGTAAATTATGAGCGCGAAACGCTAGCGAGGATTTATAACTCTCGATGATTCTAATCAATGAAAAAGTGCAGGAATCTCCTTTCAAATCGCATTAGACTTGAAAAGATCTACTGCGTCATGGACGGTGATCTCAAAACGTACACACTAGGTCTCTTGTTAGTGTTTTGGTGTATCCTTACTTTATTGCACTGAGTTTCTCTTGGTCCTTAATAATTATCGATGCTGGCCGAAATAATCAAAAAAACTGAAATAAAACCCACTATTTCTCAAGATGCCCAGTAGATGTTTCCTCAGGACTGCGTTTCGTGGCCCATCCGAAATCACATGTCCTTTGCCCCAACAGGACTCGTGCACGAATAGAGAAGGACGTCCGGAGAAGTTCTCCCCGTCTCTGAGGAATGCCTCCCGTAGGAGACGATGTCTAAACTATGACGTAATTGTTCAGAATATGTCGAACTCTCACCGGTTTCACCCTGGGTGAGGCCACCCACTATTTCCCTGTAAAATTCAAAAAGAGCAAATAAATGCATGCATTTATATGTCACTAGTGCATATTGAATTTTTCTTTGGTTGTTGTTTGAAACACGGATAAAATTTTTTACGAAATATTATGAAAGACAATTGAGCCAATTTTTCTTACGCTTCAAGTGCGTGCACCTTTATTCAAGGGTGGGAGTGGAAATATAGAATTTCAATGTTTGTTTATGACATGACAATTGAGCATTTTGTACGAAAATTGTGTCGAAAATGAGCTTCGAACAATTTCGAAAAATTTCCATGGTCAAAAAAAAAATGTCGAAAAAATTCCATGGTGATGCTGTCTTTTACTGACCGAAATGATTAATTACCTTTCCCGTTTTTAATCAATTCTTTCAGCTCCCGGTTCCCAATTAACTACTTCATCAATCAAACAAATACGTCGCTTTGATCAATGTTTTCTTTCACAAAAAGTCTATCGACAGGCGGAAATGGATTATTTGATAAATTTTTCATACGAATATCTGGGAAATATACATACCTAACTATGGCATGCCCCACGCCAATTAGGTAGTGAATGAAATGAAGCTTAAGTAAGTGGAAGTTTTCATTGACAGTAATTGAGAAGTGATGATTGTTGAGAACTCCCTTGTACTAATTATTTAGTATGGGCTTTGTGCGTGTCATCCCGGGAAGTTTCTTTTTATAATTTGTGACGACTATATAACAGACATTCGACAATTTAAGATTACAAGTAATCACCAACCATATGAATAAATGTTCAATAAACTTGATCCATTCTATTTGTTTGAACACTATTTTTAATTTCCCTGTAACTGGGAATTTAAACTACTAACAAGTTACGAAGCTATATTTTTCGAGCCGATAAGGAACAAACGGAATACGCACTTCCAAATTCTTATCTCTAGCATTTCGCAGTTGTTTTCGTCTCAGATCCACCGATTATGCTTAATCGACTTGACAAATTTTCCGTCAGTCGCTGAACTTTTTAGTCGGTCAGCGGGCAAATTTGTTCGGGAAAACGTCATACACGCCACTATACCGGTATAAATTGAAAAAGCGGCGCACACGTCATTACGGCGCGCTGCAGACTGTCAAAACTCATTATATCTTTCGCGCTTTACCCCATTCCCGTTCAATTTCTATCGTTTCGTTAATTAGATCTTCAATTTTGACGTTGCGGTAAACAGCACAAAATCTTCAATCAGTGTGTGATAGGAAGCAAAATATAGTTTATTTTTTGTATACATCCAATAAACCAGTACAGCGTTTCCGTCTAGAGAACTTTTTGGACGGGCTGTCATATAATGTTACTGGACCGGTTTATAACCGCTGAGTATATTTTAAAAAACGTTCAGTAGTTAGGTTAAATTAGAACGATAGTAATGACATGCATTTTCAAATTCGGATGATGTTAGTGACTTCCAAATTTGTCTTTTACATACACCATTTTAACATTTTGATGAAAACATCATAGACTCAAGGCTTCCACCAATTTCTACTCACAAACTCTTCACGAACTCTGCGTTGAAGTCGTAAACTATGAACTTCGAGCACTATATTGCATTCGAACGAACCTTAAATCAAGTTGCACACTCCAAAACAGCAGGGCATTAACCCAATACTTACTACCCTGAGGTTTCTAGAAAACAACACTACGCTTTACCTGATTCAAATACTGAACAGAGGAACAATACCCTTGCATGTTAATGAGTATAAATAAAATATAGTATAGAATCGCCCACCTTGAAATAACGATAACTGGCGTTGTGCCGAAGAATACGGTCATGACGTCACCAAATTTCTTCGACCATCGATCGATTGTCTCGAACGGTTTTGTGGGGTGGAACTGCCAGAGATGACCAAGAATAGGCAAGCGACCTGGTGGAGCTGAAGAACAAAGTTTAGGCACTGATTCAATGAGTTGTACCTTGTTTGTTTAGAAATATTCAGAACTGTTCGAAACGTTACTTGTTACATTCGCATAAAGCTCAATTAAACAATATTATTATCACGTAAACGGGGGTCAAGAAGTAATTGCACATTCAGCAATATGGATGTCATGGTAACTTCATGTAATCGTAATCCTACAATAGACAGTAGTGAAAAATAATAAATGACTGGACCACTTACGTACACGGTGGCATCCTCAGCGCTCCCTGTTTTGTGACAACGGACCTCGTCAGCACCGTCCACAATATAGACAACAATATGACCAAGACGAATATGAACATTTTCTGAAGTGAGGTATCGTAGTGTACGAATTACAAATATATTCAAACAGGAGAAAACAGCGTCAAATATAATCAGCAGATATACAAAGAGCTTTTTTAGAGAGCAACTAATATGCCACATAAAAAAAGCTTGAAAAGGAACAAGATGTATGTAACATAACGGGACACTGGATTCTATATGATTTAGTATAAGTCTTATAACAATAATACGTACATATAATGTAACCCATATGCTTTAGTAGTGTATGTGTATAATATAACCCATGCGCATTAGTGTATGTGTTATAATAATTATACATGCTTTAGTGTATGTGTTAGAATAATAATGTTGTGATCCAGATCCAGATGACAAATTTCCCGACGTCTTCGGGCTAGGGCGGCGATGGAATCGGGGGTGATTCCTCATGGCCCTGGCCCGAAGACGTCAAACAATTTGTCATCTGGAACTCGTCGTCTACTACTCAGGACCTCTGCGGAACAAGTCATAAGCTTTCAAAACAGGTATTGAACCACCTCTGAGCGTAAAATATTCAGATTTGGATTTAGGAGGCGCGGCAAGACCAGAATCTATATAGGAAGGGGTCTTTGTCTTTGACGTCAATTAAGCCAATTATGCAACTTCGCTGCTTGATTTGGTTCAACTTCAAAGGCGTTACCACCACCTACAGTATCTAACACCAGACGACTATCGCCGCCTGAGGCGACTTACATGGAAATATTATTGGTTTAGCATGGACATACTTATATACAAAGTTTCAAACGTATCATAAGAAATTCACTTAATAGGAAACAATTGCATATGCATAGATATTGAGCTGCGAAATTCTTTTTATACCCGAAAAGGAAATTTGCATTTCGTAACGCACATCGGTATGCAAATTAGGCTACAGTTACTCTTTTATATAATAAGAAGATAATACGCGCAGCCACTTCTGATCTCTATCAATCTGCCGTCTATAGAGCAGACATGATATACTAGGGGTTGCAGACCACGATGTCTCATCTACGGAGTATATGTGCTATTATAATGAAATGAATGAAGCATGTATCTCTAAAAAAACCGAACGAAGCATATATCAAAAAATCCGCTGGGGACTGGAAATCTACCGTATCACAATGAATGGAAGCAGTCACTATAAATTCATCCTTTTTATTCGCTTTTCTTTAAACATAGGAAGATTTATAGAACAATATGCTGCCATTGAAAATATAGAAAAAAGCGAACTCAGGGAGAGAAATCAATAAGAATGGGTTTTGCCAAATTACCGGCGCCGAGGCATATATGCAATTGCGAGGAACCCGCGGAGAGTAAGTAGCCTGCAGTGTTACACCCAGAGGAGAGTTTATCACTGCCGGGATTTATTATCAACCGCTATACGGGCAATTCCATAGTACGGTAGATCAGTAAAACTCATACTCACAATCAGTGATTTCTCTCCCTGAGTTCGTTTTGCTGTAATTTGGTGCCGTTACCTTAATTTTCTCCATAACTTAGTGTATATAATGAAAAGCGAATAAAGACGACGAATTTGTAGTGACTGCAACCCTTTAAGCACCTATTGTTTGTTTAGAAAAAAATTTGCTTTCTACTTGTACAATGTCATCTACTTTTGAAAATGGTATCTTCGAGTATTTCCTGTGTCATGCACGTGCAAAACATCTGAAACACAACTAGGCCAATATCGTACACATTTCAACATGCAGGTGTTGTAATAGTTGTTTTTCAACGATGTAGTAATAATCATGATAGGTTACAACAAAATTGTAATAATTGTTTGCAGACCCATTTCCTGAACATTTGATACCGAAATTTTGCGTGAAAGGTATGTTTTTTTGCGCACTCAGTTGTTCGGTTCAAATTGTCAGAATTGTATAAGGAAGAACACATCGAAATTATTAGACTTACTGTGATGCATTGTAGTGGATATATCGCATATCGCCTATTGGTCAATGTTTCAAGGTTCAAGTCTTTATCTTATGCAAATTTGCTAGTTTTGGACTCTGATCATTTGCAAAAATATTGGAAGGATCCAACAAACGTAACTCTCTATTCAAGCATACGATAGTATCTCAGCTCATAAACTAGATTTTTTAAATGAAAACAATGATAGGAACTGTACAAAAAGTTCATATCGTGTGTACAAGTACAACTATGTGCCAAGGAGCAGCATCCTCATAATATATTATTACGTACAAATACAATTCACATAAAAATATATCATACTCGTTACCGATCACGCTTCATTTGAAAAAAATATTCAAAGGGAACACGAATCATTCAGTGAAAATACGGTAGATTATTTTCGGCTCTATATTCCGGTCAAATTTGGTTCTGTCAATCATGTGGAGCAAAGCACTAGATTTATCCGGATTGTTATCAGCTGGAGAGATAAAAATTGCCAACTTCAGAAACGGATTTCGCTTCTTGCTCACGTAGATTTATAAAATGTTCAAATTTTATGATTTATGCCGAGGGCCTGATTGAGCAGGGAGATCACAAGAGCACTCGTTTTTCTTGAATAGCAAAACTATTTACGCCCAAGGAGAGTCCTCTAACCTCAAAACATTGAAATTGATGCTGTTTGTAGGCTTATCACGTACCAAAAGATTAAAGAAAAATCTACGATAAGACTTATAGTTGCGTGTTTCATTTTTCTTTTGGTAGTTTTGAGTTTTGAGCTTATAGATTGTTGGGTGTTCACCAAAGAGCATGCTTATTCTTATTGATGGGTACATCTATAAAAACAAACACCATAGTATAATTGTAAGAATTAAAGTGTTGACAATATAATAGTAGTATATACATGTAATCGATTTTCTTCCCTCAAATAAAACAAAGCTTGACAGTTATGTTTTTATAACAACTCCAGGTAGAAAGAAAATGGAACGATAGTGAAGCACGCGCCACATATGGTCTGATCGTTCAAAGGACTATGTTTTCTTGGACATTATACCCTGTACATATCGCGTCAAAACATTTTGATCCATTGAGATAAGAACTAAAAAAATTATTCGCGGAGATGAAAAACAGTATATTAATGATTTTGCAAGTAAATACAGTAAAAGAAATTAATGTTTTTTTTATTAATTCTCCTAATATTCTGTAAAGCAAGGACATTATATATAGTTAACACAATTGTTAAAAAGCATCTTTTCCCTTATGGAACTAAACAGGGGTTTTCATAGATTTTTAGTTACAGTACTCAGGAGATCAGGCTGCAGAAAGTTCCCATAAACAGGGAGCCAAGTGGAAAGTACTGTAGCTTGTTTATGAAGATCAATACTGTTGACCAATTGTACACATTATCTCACACCATCTTTAGATGTTTCTTCCACTTGTGTTTTGATGAGCCTAGCCTACATTTCATCCCCCCATGTTATGTATTATTCGTCTTGTTGAAAAATATGTTGCACGAGAAATGGTGCCTTTTTGGTTATTTCTATCGATTCTACATGAAGAAACAATGTAAACATCGTAAAATATACTACTATATTTGGTAACACCCTCAATCGAGTTATAAATAGCGCAAACATTTCACACTACCTTCACGAAAAAGTTGAGAATAGGGGACAATGGAAACTTCTTCTAATTGTAACATAAAGAGAAACTTTAATATATATGTTTTCAGGTTTCTGAATGTCTATAAAGGCAACAGAAGATGGATGCATAGAAAGAGTATTATTTTTTATTTAAATAGACCTGCATTGAGAATTATGTTCACATAGGTCGTCCTACAGTCCTACTTCCTTAACCACGAATTTTGTTCTATTACATACAGTATACAAATCAGTTGGGTAGATATGACAAATGGATAATTAAACGATTAAATAATTAAAACTGGAAACTGGCCCCCTGAAGTATAATTAAATACTTGGAAACCTGGACGGTAGTTCGAGCATGTTTCTTCAGGCACTTCAGGTTCAAGACTGAACTTCGGCCGACATATCAAAGATAACCAATTTCAAGTGAAAATGCGAAAAGGCGGAGCACATCGCAAGGCACTCTCTAGCGCGCAGTGCTCTCCAGTCACATACTGATTGATGACCGCTTGAGCGCTTCGCGCTTGTAATCTTATGAGAGAATGATAACAAAATGACTATCTGTAGAGCTTGTTCCACATTCAGTAATGCCCGCCCCCATCTTCCGGTTGGCAATTTTATTACGAGAAGAACTCAAACCCAGAGTCTATTTTAGGTAAAACATCTGTCCTCGCGAATGAGAAAAGTAATTAATCAATCGGCACCGTATCAAAGTTCAGGAAAAAGCGCGAGAATGGATAATTATAAATTATAAACGGTCAATTGTCTAAAGTTGGTTATGAGATACAGGAGAAGCAGAGGGCAGAGGACCACACACAGCAGGCATCATAACTTGAATGTGAACATTCATGATAAAACACGTGATGAAAGGTAAAGATAAACGATTTCCTTGTTAAACAATTTAAGATTAAAATAGATGTAGTTATTTATAAGTGGTTAGCAGTTATAGTTAGTGATCATAAAGTGTTTGTTTATAAAGCAGTTTAATTGTTGGTAGAGAAAAGCGTTGGAATTATAATTATCTATAAATGTTTTCTCTGGACACAAAACTGACGGCGAATAGAAAATGTGGAACGATTTCGGTTGTGTAACAATTTTAAAAAAATGCACTTGCAAAAGAACAACGTTGTCGACTTCACTCAGCAAAATCGGCGGTTTGTTACCAATTTCATAAAAAATACCTAGTTGATGTCGATTATGAGAATTAGTTGGAATCAGTATCAGCGTTCTAAGTTCTTTCTAACTACTAACTACCGCAGGTAAAGAGGTACGACTCGTGGTTTTAATACGTATACTGGATAACTGCCTTCTCCTGTGTTATACGGAACTTTCCGTGGCCGTCAACGCCGGAAGTGCACACAATTGTATGCAATACAATGCAAAATGCAATAATCCGGTATTCGTTTCACAAACAACATGCCATACCACTTTAAAGTTCCACCCTTACTTAGTTTGTAAAATCGAAAAAACAATGAAAATGGGCTTCGTTTCGGAAGGGAACGGATATTTCTCTGAAAAATATTTGGCAAGCAATGTACTTCCTCGGGCAAAGAATCTGAGACCTTTGCTTATTCTGACATGTTTTTGTTGATGAACAACACAGTTTGCTCGTTTTTCTGCAAGACAGTAGGACAAATAGTACCGGTTTGTGGTTTTGATAATACGATAAGGGGAAATGTTGAGAGGAACAACCCGAGAGGGAGAGAGTGTGAGAGAGAGAGAGAGGAAGAGTGGAGATAGAGAGAGACAGAGAGATATGGACATAGAGATAGAAGAGTCACAGAGAGAGACCAGATAGAGAGAGACTGAAGTGAGAGAATGATGGAGGGAGCCTTTATGGTCTATGTAAATACTTCTTCGATCAAAGAATCTGAGAATTCACCATTTTTTTCATTAAATTATATTCAGTAAGATGTAACGGATTAATATGTATACTCGTATGCAAAATCACAATGAGAAAGCTCACCCACTAGTCATCAAGGATTCTAGAATATACCAAAATTGGCCATCAAACTTACCAAACAAACTGCGCTTATTTATAGTAATACCAGTCGGCTCAGGCCGCCTGAGGCGACCTACATGGAAATATGATTGGTTTAGCATGGGGATACTTATATACACAGTTTCAAACGCATCATAGGAAATTCACATAATAGAACACAATTGCATATGCATATTTCGATATTGAGCTGCGGCACTCTTTTTATACCCGAACACGAAAATTAGCATTTCCGTAACGCACATCGGTATGCAAATTAGGCTACAGTTACTCTTTTATATAATAAGATAGCAAGAGCTCAAATCTTGTACCTGCCAAGCACATAATTTTCACATATAGTCATGGTTCAATTCTTCCTGTTATCCTCTGTGTTCTTTTTCCTCGGCAAAACTATACGTTGCGTATATTTTACCCTATGAATTGTATTTGTACGTAATAAATTATAATAATTATTAATATATTAATAAAAGATAGCAGCTGTGAACAGTAACTATAGCATGGAACAATGAATAACTGCTGTTTCGAAAAATGTGTAAATCGTCCATGTGAATTAACAACAGGAACTTGGGAACTTGTAGTGGCATTTTTTTTTGTGCCAAACTGTCTTTCGGGGAAGCTGATGAATTCTAAAGCTATAATAGTATGGGATTTCTCTATTTATAGTCTCAACACTATAGTCTTTGTTCATGTTTAACTAATAAAATAAACACCGTAGATGACTCGAAATTCTCAGTAGTAATTCCCGGTCGTTGCATGTGCATATCACGCTATTGTCATCAATGAGATCCTTGCCATACA